>VUJU01001052.1:8383-70128 GCA_009835225.1 Aphis craccivora | reverse complement strand
TCAACAATTTAGGAAATGATGTAAAGAGTCTAATAAAGTATGAATGTGAAAATCAGTCTAATAAAACCAATGAAAAAAATATAATTAACAAAAATCGTATAAAAAATATAATTACTAAAATAGTAAATGACCTTGATGAGAATGTGTGTAAAAATAATTTATTAAAAAGTATTTATGTGTAAACATAAATGATTATCTTATTAGTTTCATTCAGTTATATAATTATAAGATAATGTTATTTAGAGAAGTAAAACACGTAATTCTCAATTGTATAAGAAACATGACATTGTTATTTTATTATATTATATAATTAATATGTATAGGAACTCCGTATACCAGAAACGAGCTTGCTCAGTTGGTATACGTATCAGCTCGTATCACTATTATTGTAATAATTTAACTTTTGTAACTTGATTATTGTATTGAAATAATGATATTGATTTTGCTGAAATAAATAAATACAATAACAGTAAGCTGGAAACGGGCGAATGCGAGCCACAACAAAACTAAAAAAAAAAAAAAATTTATTTTATAAGCGTTTATAGTTAAAATTTTAACGAAATCTGTCTCGAAAACGCGAAAATTTGCAAGTAATTTTGAAGTTGAAAAATCGTAAAATTTATCCTCAAACGATTTTAACTATTTGTATTATTTAATTTTCAAAATATTTTGAATTTTTTTATAATTTTTTTTATAGACAACTGAAATTTTCAATTTTTCTGAAAAAATTTTTTTGAAGTGTCGATAAAATTTTTTCGGCCCCACAAAAATACTTGAAAATTTAGTACAAAGTTCCCCATTAGTTATTCTGATAGTGATTAAAATGTTATAAGAATACATAGGCACATTTTTTTTTTATTAGCATTTAAAGTTCAAATATTCACAAAAATTCGTCAAAAGCATGAATATTTGCAAATTATTTTGTAGTTGAAAATTCATAAAATTTGTTGTGTTTATAACTAAGGATTAAAAATTCAACATTAATTTTTCATAAGTTTTCCTTCAAGCATCTATACAGAAAACTCGAAGCATCATTATAGGAACAATTTTAAGTGCGTTTAAATTTTAAATTTTTACGAAATAGCGTACCTAACGATACAAAGTTCCCCATCAGTTATTCTGATAGTGATTAAAATGTTATAAGAATACATAGGCACAATATTTTTTTATTAGCATTTGAAGTTCAAATATTGACAAAAATTCGTCAAAATCGTGAATATTTGCAAATTATTTTGTAAGTATAATTCATAAAAATTTTTATATAAATAGCTTAGAGTTGAAAATTGAATACAAGATTTTTCATAAGTTTAGCTTACATTAATTATAAAAGAACTTAAATTTTGGTGTATTCAGGCCATTAAAACATAAACCACCTTTTTCACCAACCACTGAACATTATATCCTAGGCTGACAAATCATCTTCGTTCAGAATCGTTTTTCGTATACAATGATAATTATCATTGGATTCAAATTTAACCCTCCTATAATGTATAATAGTGATCCACACGGCACCTAATGTACAGCAGAGCGGTACCCACTTGCCCGCTTTTTTTATAACTGTTTATATTCAAAATTTTTAAGAAAGAATATTCACTTGTAAGTTGTAGAATATCCCAAACTATTTTTACAATTCAACAACAAATAGCCATACATCTTGAACTTTAATATATTATCATTTTATAATTTATTCTAACAATACTTTTACAATTCAAAATAGGTTTATATTAATATGTTTAGCCGAGCACAATAATGTTATGCTTCTTTTTTCAACTTTTCACAATTCATTGAATAATGTGAGGAGAAAAGTTTAACCTATATCATTCTTCTTGTAAACTTTTTTTAAGTATTGTTTTGAAAGAGCTTAATTACAAATTATTTTGATTATTTAAACTATTATATGTTTTTATTATACATACCTAACATAGTAGTAAACCTTTCAAGGGTTAGTTTAGATGGATAGGTAACTAAATAGTAATGATAGAAGTTATTCTGAATAATGAAAGTATTCATTAACGAAATATACTATTTTAAAAATGGGATAATTTAGTTATTTGTCCAAGGTATAACTATTTCATTCAGTGAATGTAAAATACTATTTGACAAATGAAATATGAAATATTTATAAACAAGTATCTAAACACAAGATGCGCATTGCGCACATATGCCAGATAGTACATACTACTATTTTGAATATTTTATATATTTATCATATACAAAATATTACAGTAAAATTTATACTATATACTATAATATACAGGGTGTTTTAAGTTTTTTTTTTATCATTAAAAACTCGTTGTTCTAAGTGTTGACTTTTTTAAAAAATTTTTTTTCAAAATTTTTAGCTTAATGCTTTTCTAAAACTATACAACATTTTTATTTTTTTCACTCTTATATTTGATGACGAAACTACAATCAGTTTTTGATTTTTAAATGGCAACCTAGCTATATTTAAAATATGAATCATAAAATAATAGGGCTATTATTTTATGAATTTTAACGTAAATATTATTTTTTTTCATTTGTAGCTACTCTTAAAGTTTGGTGGTATTCGGTTTTTGTAATACTTCTTATTTCTGAAGACCAGTACCTATTTACATGGGTAATAAATAATTATAATAGGTACATTTTTATTATTTTCATGTGCAATAAACTTGTTATAGACTATCATTCAGCGCAGTTTTGATAGTTTATTATTGTTACTACGTCATGTATTTTATTTATTTATTTTATTTTATTTTTATTTATTCTTCAAGAAGATAATGGGCCCTACTGAACATGTTCGTGTGGAGGCCAATGAGTTCACAATTTGAAATATAAATTCATTAAATAGTTCATATAAATTAAATTATTAAAAATTTGCATATAACTATAATATTAATATCAGTAAATGTATTATATTTTTTCCTCATTGCTTGTATAATCTAATATTATGTAAAAAAAATTGTGTAGTTAAATAATATAATATAATATGATAATTAAAACAAAAATTAACTATAGTTACTAAAGGCGTACTACTATAATATGATAAATTATGAAGTAATTCTATACATTTGTTAAGAGTCTTTCTATATTTTGTTCTTGTATTAACCGGAGTGTAAATTTTTTTAAGAATCTTAAAAGAGTTGCTCTGTTTAATTTCTTATGGTAGTATATTGTAAATTTTTGGACCAATATAATAATATATAAGTATGTGGATTGTATTAATGTTTTGTGCATAGTTGGTACTTTTATATTAGATAATTGTCTAATATTATGTCCGTGTTCAGTTTTAAAAGTAAATTTATTTTTAATTATATAAATTACCGATGCTTTTTAAAATATTTTTTTTATTGGTAGTACATTCATGTCAAAGTATAAATATTTTGTGTCGTATCTTGAGTCTTTTTTTAGGTTAATTTTTAGTATTTTATTTTGTATTTTTTTTAATGGATCTATGGTTGTATCATACGTATTTCCCCATATAGAAATACAACAACTAATTATGGATTCTATTAATGCTTGATACACTACTCTAATTGTCTTAAGCTCTAAGATATCTGTTAAAATTTTAATTGCATACATAAGTTTTCTTAATTTATTTGTTATATATTGTATATGGTTTTTTCATTTAAGATTATGACACATTTCTATACCTAAGTATTTACAGTTTTTAACTATTTTAACAAAGGTTTGGCATGTACAAATATTTTGATTTAAATAGCCATTGTCATGTATACATAGATTTATTTTATTTGGTTGGTTCAAATTAACTATATAGTGTGGTAATATGTAGGTTTTTTCTAAGTTTAGGAATAAATTATTTTCACGTAGCCAATTTTATATTTTAATCATGTTGGATTGAATACTAGCAAATACTTCATCCCAATCCCAGGGTTGACCTTCAACAAAGAGTACTGTATCATCTGCGTAGCAAACTAGTTTTCCATGTGTATTCAAGTAATTTAATTGGTTAATATGTATATTAAACAGTGTAGGTGATAGGGTTGTCCCTTGAGGTACACCACATATTATTGAAGTTTCTTTACTTAATTCTTAATTTTTTTAGTTAATTCTTAATATTACAGATTCGATTAATGGTTGGATATATTAATAAACCATTATACAAATATAGATAAATTATAAAAAACGTATAATTTGTCAGTGTTATAATCGACGACTCACAAAAATAAATCTCTATAATAATAGATATTATTAACACCTGAAAACCTCAAACCACCCAATTTTGAGCAGCTATAACTCCCTAACGGTTAAATAAAAAATAATAATTTTAAGGTTAAAGCTCATAAAACAATAGTCCAATTATTATTTTATGATATATTAAATATAGATTACCATTTGAAAATCAAAAATTAATTGTGGTTTCACTATTAAATATAAGAGTGAAAAAATTTAAATGTTGTATAGCTTAAGAAAAGCATAAATCTAAAAATGTTGAAAGAAAAAATTGAAAAAGTCAACGTTTTTTGAAAAAATGAGCGTTAACCATAAAAGAACACCACCCTGTATAATAAATGTACATGGTACTTATACATGTTTTTTTTTTTTTTACTTTTACAACCTTGTTGTTTCCACGAATTCCACGTCAATTTTAACGGCTGTTCATCAGCAAAGTGGTTTTCCATTAGTGACAAATGTATGACGTAGCTATAGTACGAAACAACTATAATAGATATACTAGGTTAGGACTGTGAGACTGTGGGAGTCATTGCGTAATACATACATATTTAATTCATCGTTGAAATCAATTGAATAATAAAACATGGGCTGTTATGTACATTAGTTACGTCGTTCACACCGCAGTGACATAAGGGAGGCAGCATCAGAGGACAGCAAGTGAGGATAATTCGCTATAATATATTACATATATTATAGTAAATATATACAACTCTGGTTCAAGTTTATAGCTTTACATTTTTATCCAACTAAATACAGTAACAAATAAAGTAAATAGCTGTAAATATAGATGTACATCACTAAATTACACGTAAATCATTGACTAGACTGATAAGCGCAGCTTAAATTTACTGACGAAAAAAATTAAGAAAATAATGCTCTAACGTCTAGACAAATGAGCGCCAAAAACACGAATTATTACACCTTTCCGTTAATATTATAGAATATATATGTATAATAATACACTATACAGTGTAGCTTAACTTTAGACAATACAAATAATACATTTATAAAAATTACAATATAAAATTATCTATATTACAGTACAGTACTAGAATTTGCTCGTTATGGTTGAATGTGCTTATAGTGGTCCCGTTTGATTATGTTTAACTAATAATTTGTCGCTTTTTATATAATAGCTATAGCACTTAAAATTTTTCCTATAATGATGTTACGAGTTTTCTCTATAGCTACTTGAAGGAAAACTTTCAAACTTTTTCAACTTCAAAATTTCTTGCAAATTTTCGCGTTTTCGACAGATTTTGTAAAAATTTGAACTATAAACGCTTATTAAAAAAAATTGTGACTAACGATATTTAATTTTTTTACTACAATAAAAACAACTTATAAGGAACCTTGTATTAAATTTTCAAAACTTTTTGGTCTTCCAAAAATTTTTTATCGACACTTTAAAAAAAATTTCTCAAAAAAATCTTTCGACCTCTATAATGCACCAAGGATATTCACTTTTACATCGGAAACCACCCCCAAAGTTTGAAATTGGAGCATTATTTCGACTAATTATGCTGTACACAGACACAAAAAAAAAACACACATCATTGTAAAATCAATACATTCATCACTTATTTGTTCAGAATCTAAAATATAAATTGTATAATTATAATGAATTAAATAACATCCAAAAATATTAGCTAAACTACTTGTAATAGGATTTTCAAATACGACGCTGCATCTGTGTCAAGGATACATTTAGATGTAGTATCTTGTGTTAAAGTAGCACATAGATATCTTATTTCGAATCATTATTTTATAAACCGATAACAATTAACTGTAAAATATATTATTGTTGAACATTTTAATGATATTTTAAACTATTATACAAAAATTATAAATTTTCTTGTATTTTGTTTATTGTGTACGAAGAATTTTTTCTAGTTTACAAAATTACAAAAATTTATTAGGTCATTCTCATATACGTTAGTTATCGCAATGAAAAATGTTAACGAGATTTTTTAAATTAAGAACAGAATTATATGTATTCTTAAAAGAGAATAATTCACCTTTAGCCAACTATTTTCAAGATGTTATTTAGTCATTAAGTATCTTTCAGATATATTTTCATTATTGAATGAGTTAAATTTGAGTATGCAAGGGCCGTTAACAAATATTTTTACGTGTAATAATAAATTTGATGCTTTTCTGAAGAAACTTAACCTTTGGATAAAATCAATGCTAGAAAATGTGTTTGATATGTTTTTGTCATATTATTATGTAACGGTGGTAATTATAACACATTTATCAAAAATATAAATAAAATATTAAATTATTTTCCAACATCATGATATTTGATTATACAATAACTGGATTCTTAACCCATTTTTACCTAGTTAGTGAAAAACATGAATAATCTTCATTAAATGAAAGTCAACTAAAAGAATTATTGTCAGATAATTAATTATTAGAACAATTATTTAAAACTAAAAATTTAAAACAATTTCGGATATCTTTAAGCAATATGTATACCGATCTTTACAAAGAAGCATTAATATAATTAGTTCATTTTGCATCAATTTGTTTATTCAAATTCAAATTTTCAATATAATTAAGCCCAATCAAAACCAAATCAAAAACTAAACTTTATGTAAAACCCACAATACATGTTTCACTTACAAACTTCATAGAAACATGAATTGATTTATTAATGAAGCAAGAGTAACACCAAGGAATTTACTGTGTTTTGTACTCCATTTAAAAAACATATTAATATTTTTAAAAATATATTCACCGCCCATACGTTCAGTAAAAATTTTTAATTTACAATATTAATAACATTACTTTTAATGTAAAAAGAAATTGTTTATTTTTAAATAAAATGTAATTTATATTGTGACCTATAATAGTTGTCAACATATAAAGTAATAAGAGTAAAATAATAAATATATAAATTAAGAGTAATAGTTATTTTCTCACCAATCAAAATTTTTTTGAAAGGAAAACCTGAAAATATTGTGTAAATATCATAGTTCACCAACACACAAAAGTTGAGAACCGCTGAACTAGTACATATAATAATTACTATAATACTATATTATGATAGTACCTATACCTATTATGTTTATATAGTTATGTGTCATTTGAAAATTTAATTTTTTTGCTAAAAAGTAGCCTATTCTTCTGATATATTTTTTTTAAATATCCTACTGACTTTAAAACTTATTGCAAAAAGACCGCTGGGCGTTAGATTCTTTAAACGTTAGAATCTATCTTTTATATGCTTTTTTTGCATTTCAAAAGCTTATCTTTGTGTTACTATTTTTGTCCACCGTTAACACTGGATTTAGTCCCACTAACATTGGTATTTATATTATGTTATATTATTATATTATTGTTCATAAGTACACACTTTCAGGAAATTGTGTACTTAAGTACAACTTTTGGTCCACTTCCAAATAAAATCAGCTTTGTATGAACTTAATTACACGATATTTATAATTTTTTTGACACTTAACAAAATAACCTATACCTCAATCAATCCTTTAATTGATTTAATTATCATAATAGATATATGATGATATATGTTTTCAATCATCTGTATGCTCTGTTGAGATCGTAGGTATCGAAGTCTCCTTAAATATTTGTAATATTAATAAATAAAATAAGTTATAAATTTATATATATTATATATTTAAACATTTAATTGGCTCGTATAATGTATGTAAATATTTAATATTTGAATTATAAGACAGCAAAGAAATGTTATCAACTGCAAAAATGCAGCAAGACGTAAGGATTATTGCCGATACGATTTATAAGTTGTTATGTAGCTAGTTTAAAACCTAATAGATAGTTCTTAGATGAGGAAAGGGTTGTGCGAATGTGAGTAGAATGGACAGAATGGAAATTACACGTGAGGCGAAGATGACGATAGAATAGGTTAGGTAATTAATAATGGAATTTGCGTGTTAAACTGAGCGTAAACCTGCATGCTCTCTAAAAACGGTCGCGGGTAAAACTTCTATCTCGGATTATGCATTACTACCCTTTTGCGGGATTTAGTCTAAGCCAACTCATTCACCCCTTACCAATCCAGGCCATTCACTTGTTCGTTGTATACGCACATCGAATTCAAACGTGCTGCGGCCTATCCACCTATATACATAGAATCAGCGAACATACCGTGCAAACATAGAAGTGGAATTATTAAGGGAGTTTGCAAAGTTTGCTTCATTCTTAACAAAGGTCATATAGTGTGAGGTTAGGTTAAGAGGGTGAGATTATATTTAAGAAAGAGAGAGACTAAGAGAGTATACTCACTACCACTATTTACTGTCGAGACGTTAGATCAAACCTCTTGCTGGTGGTATACATAAATTAGTAAAAGTTAACTACACTAACTACTACTACACACTCAACTAATATTGTTATTAGCCAACGAAGTTCATTTCCAATTATGTACTATTCAATTTCGTATTGGATGAAGACGTGATGTCACAGTAACTTTAGAGAGTTTCATAACGTAAATAATATATCATATCAGAAGACTGTGATTTTGGAAATACAATAACAAGTATATTTATTTTATGTGCACTATTATACATCTATACGAGTATAGAGGAATAGTTATATTATAGATCTATGAATTATAAGACAAATTTAATATACCTATCATATAAATAATAAGTAATATGTTAAATTAACTGATATATCTATACATTTAATATCCTAAGGTCAATACTTAAATTTTATATCATAATATAAACTAATACAGTATATTCCGCTTAATGTGGGCTGTTGAAACCAGCTCTATTTGCCCATATTAAGTGGTTGCCCATAAAAACCGAAATTAGTTCAAAAACACAAAAATGTATAATATCAAAAATGTTGTTATTTTGAACATGTGAATCTACAATCGAAAAAAATATTATTATAAAATATTTTAAAACTAAATATAACATATTAAATAAAATTACTATTTTTAGGAGTAAGGAGTATAATACATTAAAGTTTAAATGGTTCTATGCTTTTTATTACTTTCAATAAACACTATCTCATAGATCAGACGAAACTTGATTTTATTAATCGTTTTTAAATACATTTTATGTGTAATGTGTCCATTCTAACGCTATGATAAAATATAAATTGCCCACATAATCCGAAAATTTCCCATATTGTAAGGTTTTTTTTAACATTAGTTATATACATTTATACTGGGACTAGACCATTTTGCCCATATTAACCGGTGCCCACATTAGGCGGAATCCACTGTACTTCTTCTCAACTAAAATCCAACTCACATAGGTACTCGTACATAACTGCTTTAAACCAATCTTTATTTTGGATTAAGTTACTGCAGGATCAAAATTGATTATAAACCTATAATATTACTTATATTTCTAAGAATACCATAACAAGGCTTTACAACATATAATGTAGCACACATAAAAATGTATTTTTTACAATAAAAACTATTATTTTTAAGAACAATATATAATATTATAACACCATCATTAATACTCATTGTTTTTGATAAAAAATACAGTATAAATATTTGATTTAATCAAAATATATGTTTACTGGCATCATATAATAAACAGTAATGTATTAAATAATCAGGTATGTGCAACATATAATGTAAAATTATATTAATAATAATAAACAATATATAATATTGTTATTAAAAATATAATGTGTAGATTTAGGTAATTTATTTTTATTTTTATATTAGCTAGTATATAAATCCAATACTCATTACTTTCAATGAACTAAGATCCCACAAAAAAGTAATATAATATTCTGTCTAAAACGAAAAACGTTTAATAACTATCGCAATTTTTGATATCAATAATTGAAACATAGGTAGGTAGTAAAAACTCAGTCATAGTTATGATTAAATTGCAACTACCAATACTGACAAAATATAAGTATAAGTACTAAAAGTAACATAATATTATTAACGATTAATATAATTATAATAATAATTACGAATAAAAACATTACACAACGAGTTTATGTGGAGGAATTGCATATATTAATACTTTAGGATATTGATCTTCTAGCTTACTTTTGCAAACATAATAATAAATTAATATGCAATGAGATCGTTTAATGGTGAAATTAAAAAAACTTTCAAAATAAAATGGTCATGCAACTATTTGTTTTTTTTTATATAACCTATGGTTTATTAAAACTCTGCGCTTTATCTTTTAGATTCTGAACTGAGTGAATTGATTTTACAATGATGTGTATTTTTTTTTTGTTTTTGTGTCTGTATTCAATTTCAAACTTCGACAATCAAATAAGGGTAAGTTAATTTACTTTATAATACAAGTCCGTATATGTATATATGTATCTACATGCGTGTGCAGATACTTACACATAAGAGGGTAGTAATTCAGATTGTGTGCGCAATATATATAAATGGTAAATCTCATATAAATAAAAAGTACATAAATAATAATTATAATTAAGGAATTAATAATATAAAATATATATTGCACAGCTACAGTCTTTTTGATTTACTACACTATATAAGTTAAATTTTCAAAAAAATTTTTCAACTATTTATAGACCACTGAAGTTTTCGATTTTCCTGAGAAATGTTTTTTGAAGTGTCGATTAAAAATTTTGGGTGACCAAAAAAACAACTTGAAAATTTAATACAAGGTTCATTATGAATTGTCTTTATTTTAGTTAAAAAAAAATCTAAAATTGTTAGTCATAATTTTTTTATATAAGCGTTTATAGTTCAAATTTTTACGATATCTGTCGAAAACGTGAAAATTTGCAAGTAATTTTGAAGTTGAAAAATTATAAAATTGTTTGTGTTTAAACTAAGGATTCAAAATACAACAATAAGTTTTCCATAAGTTTTTCATCAAGTAGCTATAAAGAAAACTATAGTAGGTATTCTACATTTTATACTTTTTGAATAATAACAAATATTTAAATTCGTTTGGGATAAATCGTTATCGTTACGATATTTCGTAAAAATTTAAAATTCAAACGCCCTTAAAATTTTTCCTATTATGGTGTTATGAGTTTTCTCTATAGCTATTCGAAGGAAAACTTATGGAAAACTTAGTGTTATAATTTTAATCGTAAGTTATGAACACAAAAATTTTTATGATTTTTCAACTTCAAAATTACTTGCAAATTTTCGCGTTTTCAGCAGATTTCGTAAAAATTTGAACTATAAACGCTTTTAAAAAAAAATTGTGACTAACGATTTTTAATTTTATTGAACTATAATAAGAACAACACATAAGGAACTTTGTATTACATTTTCATAATTTTTTGATCATCCAAAATTATTTTACACTTCAAAAAAAATTTCTAAAACAAATCAAAAATTTCAGTGGTCTATAAATAACTCAAAAAAATTCAAACATTTTTGAAAATTTAACTATATATAGATACCACTGACATTAACATTTGGTGAAAATTTCAAGCATTTTCAGTGATAAGTTTTTAAATTACAACCATAAAAAAAATCGATTCGGTCGAAAACTGGTTTTTCCGTCATTTTTTTGAAAACTGCAGGAAAATGTTAACTTTTGACCTGTAATGCACCAAGAATATTCACTTTTACATCGGAAACCACCCCCCAATGTTTGAAATTGGAGAATTATTTCGACTAGTTATGCTGTACACAGACACAAAAAAAAAAAAAAACACACATCATTGTAAAATCAATACATCCATCATTTCGTTCAGAATCTAAAATGACGGAAAACGGGAATTTTTACGCAAAATCAGTTTTTGACCAAATCGATTTATTACATGGTTGTAATTCAAAAATTAAACTCAAAAAATACTTGAAATGTTCACAAAATATTAATGTTAGTGTTATCTATATAAACAATTAAATTTTCAAAAATTTTTGACTTTTTTTGAGTTATTTATAGACCATAGAAATTTTCGATTTTTATAAGAATTTTCTTTTGAATCGTCGATAAAAAAAATCTTGGATAAACAAAAACACTTGAAAATTTAATAGAAGATTCCTTATGAGTTTTTCTTATTGCAGCTAAAAAAAATTAAAAATCGATAATCACAATTTTTTTTAATAAGCGTTTATAATTTATATTTTTACGAAATCTGTCGAAAACTCGAAAATTCGCAAGTAATTTTGAAGTTGAAAAATTATAAAATTTGTTGCGTTTAAAACTTAGGATTATAAATACAACATTAAGTTTTCCATAAGTTTTCCTTCAAGTATCTATAGAGAGAACTCAAAGTATCATTGTAGGAAAATTTTAAGTGCGATTGAATTTTAAATTTTTACAAAATAGCGTAACGATAACGATTTATCCTCAAACGATTTTAAATATTTGTTATTATTCAAAAAGTATAAGTTGTATATACTTGAAAATCTTACCAGTTATTTAGATTGAAATTTTTTTTACATGATTTAATTTTCAAAATATTTTGACTTTTATTGAGCTATTTATAGACAACTGAATTTTTCAAATTGTCTGAAAATTTTTTTTGAAATGTCGATAAAATTTTGTTGGCTCTATCAAAATACTTGAAAATTTAATGCAAAGTTCCTCATAAATTAATCTTATAGTGATTAAAAAATTATAAGAATATATAGGCATAATTTTTTTGTATTAGCATTTGAAGTTCAAATATAATACCTGCAGATTTTCCATAAGTTTAGCTTACAATAATAATTATAAACAGAACTTAAATTTTGGTGTATTCTGACCATTAAAACATAAACCACCTTTTTCACCAACCACTGGAAATTATATCCTAGGCTGACAAATCATCTTCGTTCAGAATAGTTTTTCGTATACAATGTTAATTATCAATGGATTCAAATTCAACACTCCTATAATATAATATAATAGTCATCCACACGGCACCTAGAGTACAGCAGAGCGGTACCCACTTGCCTGCTTTTTTTACTTTTTTTTAAACTTTTTTTTTTATAATCTATGGTTTTTTATAATACCATACATTCGGTATGGCTTAGTTCGATTTATAGTCAGAGGCCAATTCGTGTACATAAACATTATAATAGTAATTAAGGTGTTGGCTCAAGCTGTGTAAATAGAATAGACCCTGTTGGCCCGAACACCAGTTGTTCTTACAGCCAACGCTGTCCTCTCCATATCTGGGTTTAGGTGACCATTTATAATTTACGGATTCATTCTTAGCTATTTCTAATACAGTAGTCGCCGCTTATTGGACTCACTTTGGGACCCGACAATTTGAGTCAATTAACCGAATGAGTCAATAAGGCGAATGACTCAAAAAAATTTTAAGAATGCTTAAATCTAAAAAATTAAAAATATGTATTGAAATTCAAGGTATAAAAAACGTAAAAATCTAGCTATATAAAATAAAATAAAATTAATAAAATACATACATACATAATTAATAAAATTAATTAATTTTTTGATAAAAATACGTCTAATGTTGATTGGATTTTTGCTTCTTCGGCCAACTTCATAATCATATCTTCATAAGATTTATGTTTCTCGAATACGTCAAAATCGCCTCTTTGCTGAATCCCTCTACGTAAAATTTGAAGCGCTTCTAGCATTTCTTTAGTTGATGGTGGTTTCTCATCAGGTTCCTCTTCGTCGCTATCACCAACCATATTCTCTTTAAACCGTTTTGACTGTATTTCCCCACATATATCTTCCTCGGTAACGAGTTCGGTAGTTTGGACTTCTTCGTCAATATTTATACATTCATTATAAAGTTCAGTTGATAGGTCAGTGGGTCTTTCGACAGCAGCTTCAACTTCTTTTGGACAGAGAATGAAACCACCGTGTCGGAAACAATTACGTATTGTGATTTTACTGACCATATTCCACGCTTCGTAGGCTAAATGCAAACCTTCAAGTACAGTTATTTTTTTGGCGATTTCATGAGCACGTAAGGTACATAATTCTTGTTCCAGGTTAGCATCAATCACACTGATCACATTCTTGTATTATAATTATTATGTGCTAACAACTGCTACACGTATATTAGCACGCGGTGGATGTCCTTCCGTCATTGTGTTGTCACTACTCTAAATACACATTATTATTTATTATACTCATACATGTAAATGAAAAAGAATCTGTAATGTTGTACATATGTTTATATTTATATTTATATATATAGCAAGGGCGGCAAATCAGTCGATAGCAAGCGATTTTAGTCAATTGTGTTAGAATTTATTTGGTTAACGAAATACAATGTTTCTGATAGGAAAGTGAATGTAGTTGGTACTTTGGGGGGGGGGTCAAAAGTAAAAAATTTCCAATAGTTTTCAAAAGCGTCAGGAAAAACCCTAAAAAAGTAACAGAAAAACGGGAATTTTTACGCAAATCCAGTTTTCGACCAAATCGATTTTTTTATATGGTTTTAAATCAAAAACTAATCACTGTAAACACTTGAAATTTTCACCAAAGGTTTATGTAAGTGTAATCTATATACAGTTAAATTTTCAAAATAATTTGACTTTTTTTGAGTTATTTATAGACCATAGAAATTTTCGAGTTTTATGAGAATTTTTTTTTGAATTGCCGATAAAAAAAATTTGGATGACCAAAAACACTTGAAAATTTAATACAAGGTTCTTTATGAGTTGTTTTTATTGTAGCTAAAAATAATTAAAAATCGTTAGTCACAATTTTTTTTTAAAAGCGTTTATAGTTCAAATTTTTACGAAATCTGTCGAAAACGTGAATATTTGCAATTAATTTTGAAGTTGAAAAATCATAAAGTTTTTTGTGTTAATAACTAAGGATTAAAAATACAGCACTAAGTTTTCCGTAAGTTTTCCTTCAAGTAGCTATAGAGAACACCTGTAGCATCATTATAGGAAAAATTTTAAGTGAGTTTGAATTTTAAATTTTTACGAAATAGCGTAACGATAAAGATTTATCCTCAAACGATTTTCATTATTTGTTAATATTCATAAAGTAAAAGTCATGGATACTTGAAAATTTTACCAGTTATTAAGATTGGCGTTTTCTTTACGTGATTTATATTTTGAAAATATTTTGAATTTTTTTGAGTTATTTATAGACAACTGAAATTTTCAACTTTTCTGAAAAAATATTTTTGAAGTGTCAATACATTTTTTTTGGCCCTATCAAAATACTTGAAAATTTAATCCATAGTTCCTGATAAGTGATTCTTATAGTAATTAAAAAATTATAAGAATACATTGGCACAATTTTTTTTTATTAGCATTTGAATTTCAAATATTGACGAAAATTCGTCAAAATCATGAATATTTGCAAATTATTTTGTAGGTATAATTCATACAAATTTTTGTATAAGTAGCTAAGAGTTGAAAATTTAATACAAGATTTTCCATAAGTTTAGCTTACAATAATTATGAAAAAACTTAAATTTTGATGTATTCAGGCCATTAAAACATAAACCACCTTTTTTACCAATCACTGAAAATTATATCTTAGGCTGACAAATCATCTTCGTTCAGAATCGTTTTTCGTATACAATGATAATTATCATTGGATTCAAATTTAACCCTCCTACAATATATAGTGATCCACATGGCATCTAAAGTACAGCAGAGCGGTACCCACTTGCCCGCTTTCTTTTTTTTTTTTTTTGTGTCTGTTACCACGTTTTAGAGCAGTAAAAGTGCTTCGATTTTAAAAAGTGGGCCCTGTTTCTGATAGGAAAGTGAATGTAGTTGGTACTTTGGGGGGTCAAAAGTAAAAAATTTACAATAGTTTTCAAAAGCGTCATGAAAAACCTTAAAAAAGTAACAGAAAAACGGGAACTTTTACGCAAAACCAGTTTTCGACCAAATAGATTTTTTTATATGGTTGTAAATCAAAAATTAATCACTGTAAATAATTGAAATTTTCTTCAAATGTTTATGTCAATGTTATTTATATACAGTAAAATTTTCAAAATTTTTTTATTTTTTTTTGAGTTATTTATAGACCATAGACATTTTCGATTTTTATGAGAAATTTTTTTTAAGTGTCGATAAAAAAATTGAAAATTAAACACAAGATTCCTTATAATTTAGCGTTATAATTTTATTTCCATTTTATGTTAGTTTTGTTTACAACACTTCTAAAAAAAAAAAAAAAAACATAAAAATATTCAAAAATAACCATTAAGAATTAATTTTAATGAATTTAAACATTTTTTAAAATAATAAAAAAATGTATTATTTATTAAGATTGACAGGGCTTTTGTTCAGTGAGTTTTGAACTTAGAACCATAATTGATACATCAATATTGCATTAAAAAATATACCTATTGGAATATGGTGTTCAAAATAGGTGTTGCTATTCAAAAAAAAAAATTTTACTTAGCAAGCGCAGACTAAAATTTAAAAAAATTTTGAAATGCATCGAAAAATGTGAATTTATATTCCACCTGTTAATAAAAAAAAAAAAATTGATTTATTCCAAAAAATCCGGCTGAAAAATTCAGTGTTCCCTAAATTAATGAAAACACTGTATAAGCTATTATTTCAATAGACGAATACAAAAAAAACCGAGATTTGAAAGTTTTTGTTACAAATTTCACTCACAAATGACCATCTTATATATGTAATTATAAAAGCTAATAAATATTTTATATTTTTAATATTTTATTCGATATACTTAGAATATCTGTATAGCCTATATATTAATGCAGTTAGGTTGTTAGGTTGCTGCTGCGTGGATTGTTCCCACGAATTGTAAACAGTTTTAAAAGTTTCGGGGAATTATGTTTCCAAAAAAAAAAAAATCATAATGATAAACGCATTGCACTAGGTGCCGTTGGGCCCTAAAAAAACTCAAGTAAAACGCTACGCAAATATTTATGGAAAGCGAAAAATAAGGAAAAACTTTCTACTGAAACTTTGCAATCCTCTGGGGTGTGCCCCCACAGCAATTTGCACTTCAGTGAAAATAAGTTCCAGTGTAAAAAAAAATAGTATCGATATATACCTATACAATATATAATATACATATACATGTAAATATATAAATTGTGTAAAAATAAAAAAAACTGCAAAGTAATAATAAAACAATGTATTTAAACTGCGCACAGCATTATATTATATTATACATATAGGGATATACGAACGAAAATTGCAAACAATATTTTATGGCTTTCTGTTTATCAAAAAAAACGTTAGAAAGCCAGAACCAGTTTTTAAAAACAAATAACAAACTTAAAAAAATATAATACATGCACACCATAATTAATAATAACAATATCTGAAACGTGAACGGTGTGTATAGTGTGTGAGAAATGTAATAGATGGTAATTTATATTATACAATGTATTTTGTCGTATACTGTACCCACACTTAAATAACTACCGAAAAAAACAGTACCACTAGTCTGTGTAACAGGCCGGCGAATTATAAATTACACAATTGGTTGGATTGTGACCACAACCCAACATAGCACTAATCTCGAACATTGTTATTGTATGAGTCTCCAGTTTTTTTTTTTATTGGAATTATTGTTTTCAAAATATTCTAACATACATATAACCATCACACAAGGTATAAAAAAAGAGTGGTCAAGTGAGTAATGCTCTGTTGCATAGTTGGTCACTATAAATTGATGTATTAAATTTGAATCAAATGATAAGTATCATTGTATACGAAAAACGATTCTGAACGGAGATGATATTTCAGCCTAGGATATAATTTCCAGTGGTTGGTGAAAAAGGTGGTTTATGTTTTAATGCCCTGAATATACCAACATTTAAATTGTTTTATAATTATTTTAAGCCAAATGTATGGAAAATCTTGTATTTAATTTTTAACTCTTAGCTACTTATACTAAAATTATTATGAATTATACCTACAAAATCATTTGCAAATATTCATGATTTTGACAATTCTTTTTTTTAATATTTGAACTTCAAATGTGTACTGTCATAAGGACCGTAGATTATTTGATGAAATAATATGTAAAAATATTATAATTAGTGTAATATGTATGGACAATGGTTAAATAATTTATTTGAACGTGAAAAAATAATAATTTGATCTTGTTGAGTATGTCACATTGCTTAAAGTGCTATCGAAGTACCATGTTTGCTGATAACAAAAAAAAGCCTTTATCATAATTTTTTTTATAATAAAAATTTATAAAAAATGTTATTTGATTACATTAATAATATACTCGTATTTATGCATTACAAACTACAAAGACTATAATGTAAATAATATTTTGGCTGAAATAAATCTTATAATTGTATATATGTTTTTCAATACATTGATATTCTAAAAGATGAAATACACGTAAATTAATATTTGTTTAAATAACCTTTAAAAATATAAAATATTATTGTTATATTATTATTCATATATTTTATAAATAAAAAAATGTAGTTCATAGGTATATATTATACATATTAACATAACATAAGTATATATTATAGTATAACATAGTATTTTATTAGTTATTCAACAATTTTAATCAACGAACTTATTATCACAGCTAGGTTCACATAATAACAGTAAAGCGTGATAATTAAAATCGTTACAGCTAATATAATAATAATTTAATTTATAGAGACTTGCACTGTGAGGACTACATAATGTACGTATAATAGCTGCCACAATGTAATAAAACAGCTTTATCACACTATAAAACTTGCATGATAATTTATAGTGGAATTGAGAGACTTAAAATAAAATAATTTTTTAAACATTTTAGATTCATTTGTTTTTGATTATTAGAAGAGTACTGAGAATTTTTAATTTTAACCCAACTTCCTCACGTCACTATCAAGTTATAACTATAATTTATTTTTAATAAAATAATTAAATAAAGAATTATATATTATAACTATAGCCAATACAACCATCAAATACAAAATTTTTCTATTTTCATAAAACAAATTTGAAATTTGCTGTAATCGGTATCATCTTAATTTTGAACACAGGAAAATAATTATCTGGACAACATTTTTCTAGGCTCTTAGCCAAAAAGTTTTGAATATCGTATAGTTAAAGAGGGGTATTAATGATTTTTTCACCATTTTTACCCTCTTAGCTGGAATAAATATATTGCCAATAAAGTTTTAGTGACAAAGATAACGAAATTAAAGAAAAAATTTTTTCCCTTCAAACTATAATATACTTAATTCACATAATACAGTATATTATTATTAATAATAAATACGTGTACTAATATAGGAACGGAAATGAAAAGTTTATTTTTTTTAAATTTTAATCCCTTATAAATAATAATTCTCTATAATACATCTATTTTATGTCTTTAATGACGAACATTTAATTATTTTAATTACAATTTCAAAATTAAACTGTGTTCACAAAAAAAATATCATCAGATGATAGATTCTATAAAATGTTTAACAAAATATATTTCCATAATTTTTTTGTTACTTAAATATTAGTAGTAATCAAATTATATTATTGCATTAAATGTATATCTGACATTGTAATGAACTACAAAATAATAATTGCCTTGTTTAAAATATTAAATGTGTAACTAATTTAAAAAAGCTGGTAAGTGGATACCGCTCTGCTGTACATTAGGTGTTGTGTGGATTACTATTATATTACATTATAGGAGTGTTAAATTTGAATCCAATGATAGGTATCAATGGTATCATTGTATACGAAAAACGATTCAAATGCACATAACATGTTTCCTATTATATTACTATTTTGAGTTTTCTCTATAACTATTTGAAGGAAAATTGATGAAAAACTTAGTGTTGAATTTTTTAGCATTAAATATAAACAAAAACATTTTTATGATTTTTCAACTACAAAATTATTTGCAAATTTTCGTGATTTTGGCATATTTCATAAAAATTTGAACTATTAATGCTTTTTAAAAAAAAAATTATGACTAACAACTTTTGATTTTTTAACTAAAATAAAAACAGTTCATAAGGAACCTTGTATTAAATTTTCAAGTTTTTTTGGCCATCCAACATTTTTTTGTTGACACTTCAAAAAAAAACTCTCAAAAAAATTCAAAATTTTTGTTGTCTATAAATAACTCAATAAATGTCAAAATATTTTGAAAATTAAATCACGTAAAGAAAACGCCAATCTAAATAACTGGTAAAATTTTCAAGTATCTACAACTTATACTTTTTGAATAATAACAAATATTTAAAATCGTTTAAGGATAAATTGTTATCATTACGCTATTTCGTAAAAATTTAAAATTCAAACGCACTTAAAATTTTTCCTATAATGATGCTTCGAGTTTTCTCTAGTATTTATGTAACTTGAGCCATTATTTATCTTGATAAAATTGTAGTTTGTGCTACTGTTAAATAACTAAATATTTTTTTTTACAGATTTACAATGTATTATAATTTTAATCATTGATCAATAAAGTTAATTTAAATAGTTACATGGCTAGAAAATGATTACATTTACTAATTTATAAATAGTTAAAATAACAATAACACTAACAAGGCTAAGACTCATGAACTTTTCTATGTATACAATTTGCGAATAATAACAAACCTTTGTTTCTGGTACTTTTAATAATTTCATCAATATTTTTATCTATTATTTAAACTTTATATAATTTTATACTTATAATTAATTTATTGTTAATATTAATATACATATAATGTCGAGTTTAAGAATCTCTCACCTCCAACACAAGCTTCTGCTTATAAGAGGTGAGCAAACTTATTATGTTATATTTATGAAAACTATGTTATTGTTTGCTTGCAAATATTATATTATTATTAAAATACATACGTATACTTAAAATTTACCTACTGGTGGCGCAAATTACAATTAATAAAGTTGGTGGAAAATGACATTTCCCCTAAAAAAGCTCCACAAAAATATTTCGCATATAGCTCCGATAATCGAAATTCACCAAGCCGGCCCTGATAATGGTGTAATAATAAGTTTAAGTTATCAATTATAATTTATAGTTTTTCCACAGAAGATTTGATATTTTTTCTTTTCCTGTAATTTAGTTTAATACAATATTTTTTTTATATACATATTATTTCCGTTTAGTATTTCTCCCGGATACTACGATGTTGAAACTTGTGGTGTCATATTATACATATCTACTTATATAATTTTTGTGCGTATAAATTATCGATGACGCTTTTATTATTTAATTGTTCTTTTACCGGCCATACCATTGTATAAAATCGCTATTATTTTAAATGAAATATTTTTTTATAATTTTGGTAATTTATATTTATTAATTATATATTTATACCATATTTTATTATATTTGTATTTTCATCATTTATATATTTTAACTGTTCTAGCTCTATCTTACTTCATTGTATTATAGTCGTCTAAATATTGATAAATTAAATATTGAATAATTCAACTGCACAGGCAGTTGTTCGCCAGTGACAGATGCTGTGACATTAAATTTAACAATGCCAGTTTTTAATATCCGACCGTTCATTTCGATATGGTGCCTACAATAGCAGATGGATTTTGTATTTATAGGAAAAAGTTTTCTTTATATACTTCTCTACCTCGGCGCTACATCTTATTTCCGTTTCAGTAGTGCGTAATAATAATAAAAATATATCTATATCCTAATACCTCTATATATTTTATAATATTTTCCCTAAATTAGAAAAGTTTTGTAGGGACAAAAAAAAAGAAAAAACGCGCATTGTTAAATGTTTTATATTGCTGTATTCATAGTCCCATTTGGAGCTGAGCAGCCATCATGTTCATGATACCGCAATCTCTTATATATTATCTTATTAACGATACTGATACTTATAAAATATTATATTGCTTTACATATATAAAAAAAAATTTTACTAAATATTAAAACAATTCTTCTGAAAATTCAAATTAATTTTTTATGAACGTCTGAAATTTAAATATTTATTTGTAGGTACCTGTAAAATAACTATTTCTTCCCAAAAGAATTTATTGTTTTGTTGTAATTTAATACGATTTAAAGTAGATACTTACAAATATTTAGAAAACTTTTATTATTTTTTATACATGGTATAATTTCCAAATTTTTTTTAGTTTTTATTTTTATAAATAAAAATAAAAAGAATTTTGCTTGATTAAGAAGATAAAAAAGCGGGCAAGTGGGTACCGCTCTGCTGTACATTAGGTGCCATATAGATCATTATTATATATATAGGAGTGTTAAATTTGAATCTAATGATAGGTATCATTGTATACGAAAAACGATTCTGAACGGAGATGAATTGTCAGCCTAGAATATTTTTTCAAATGGTTGGTGAAAAAGGTGGTCTATGTTTTAATGGCCTTAATATAACAGAATTTAAGTTTTTTTTTATAATTATTATATAAGCTAATCTTATGGAAAATCTTGTATTAAATTTTCAACTCTTAGCTATTTATACAAACTTTTGTATGAATTATACCTACAAAATAATTTGCAAATATTCATGGTTTTGACGAATTTTCGTCAATATTTGAACTTTAAATGCTAATAAAGAAAAAATTGTGCCTATGTATTCTTATAAATTTTAATCACTATAAGAATAACTTATGAGGAACTTTGTATTAAATTTTCAAGTATTTTATCGACAATTCAAAAAAAATTTTTCAGAAAAATTGAAAATTTCAGTCGTCTATAAATATCTCAAAAAAAGTCAAAATATTTTGAAAATTAAATCACGTAAAGAAAACGCCAATCTAAATAATTGGTAAAATTTTCAAGTATCTACAACTTATACTTTTTGAATAACAACAAATATTTAAAATCGTTTGAGGATAAATCGTTATCGTTAATTATTTCGTAAAAATTTAAAATTCAAACTCACTTAAAATTTTTCCTATAATGATGCTACAGGTTTTCTCTATAGCTACTAGAAGGAAAAGTTATGAAAAATTTAGTGTTGTATTTTTAAGTTTTATAAACACGGGGTTTTTGGCCCAATCAAAATACTTGAAAATTTAATATAAAGTTCCACATAAGTTATTCTTAAAGTGATTAAAAAATTATAAGAATTCATAGGCACAATTTTTTTTTAATAGCATTTGAAGTTCAGATATTCATAAAAATTCTTCAAAACCATGACTATTTGCAAATTATTTTGTAGGTATAATTGATAAATATTTTTGTATAAGTAGCTAAGAGTTGACAATTTAATACAAGGGTTTTCATAAGTTTAGCTTACAATAATTATAAAAGAACTTAAATTTTGGTGTATTCAGGCTATTAAAACATAAACCACCATTTTCACTAACCACTGGTAATTATATCCTAGTCTGACAAATCATCTCCGTTTAGAATCCTTTTTTCGCGTACAATGATACCTATCATTGGATTCAAATTCATTCAAGATAATTTTATTAATAGATTTTATATCTAGGTATACGTAACAAGATATGATTCGTAAGTAAACTAATTTCACTTACTGCAAATCTAGTTCGCAACTACAATATTGTAGTTATAACACCTATCATATTATCTCTTGCATCTCTTGCCACAAATATCAGATAAATAATTATGGTTCTGTAACATGTGGACGCATAGCAATTAAACAAAATATACTTATGTATATAATTAGATTTATGTATAGGTATGTTCATGAAGCAAGTTTTGAAAAATAATTTAAAGGTTTACAGTAAAACAAAAATTACAGAGAATGATGCCGAGTGGAAAAGCTTTGTTGGAGTTTTGGAAAATATTCCATTCTTGTAGGGCCATAAATTACGCGTATTAGCGGTGAGCTTGAATTAGTAGTCCTCGCCTCAGTTTGCGTTCGGACGACGACGCGACCATTTCGGAAAATCATTAAAAACCTGTCGGTGTATACCCCTATTACCCCCTTACCACGACTATCCAATCGCATTCTGTTCAGCGAGCTCGTTTATTATTGTTCCGTGGGCAATAAATTACGACCGTAATTAGATACTTAAGCTTTCAAGACCACCGCTGGCAAGACAAAGATTTTGTTTTTAAATTTTTGATTTTTTTCTGATTAAATACATTTTGTAAATATTTTATATATAATGTATATATTTCAATAGACGATGGATAGTGTGGGAGTTTTAATGATATCAAAAAACTCGAAAATGTAGTATAAGGCTCTTTATGAGTTATTCTTATTGTAGTTTTATAAAAAATCAAAAATGGTTTTTTTATAAGCGTTTATAGTTCAAATTGTTACGAAATATGTTAAAATCGCGAAAAGTTGCAAGTAATTTTTATAGTAGAAAAATCATAAATTTTTTTGTGTTTATATCTAAGGTTAAAAATTCAACACTAAGTTTTACTTAAGATTTAATTTTTAAAATATTTTACTTATTTTAATGCTATTTATAGGTATTTGAAATATTCGTTTTTGTTAAGTTTTTATTTTTTTATAAATATCGATAACATTTTTTTGGCCGAGTCAAAATCCTTAAATAAATAATACCTAGCATTAGATTAAAATTTAATAAACCCAGTATAGTGATCTACAAGACTTGAAAGTGTGCTAAGTGAGTTTGTGAGAATTGTATATATTATCTCTATGAACGTTTCCACGATCGTATATATTGTACTCTACTGTCTTGATTATTTGTATAGCTTCTATCATATTTTAAATGAAACAGCTTTCAGGAAACTTAAATCTGGTTTTAAAATTTTCATTGTTAATTATTGGTTTTCCACATATTTAACTGATGTAGAAGCATCATTATAGTACCTATTATCATTTTTATATTTCTGTAACATTTTATGATTCTTATAAATCAGCAATACAATTTTTTACATAAAATTAACATCACTATAATAACTACTTAAACATTTTCCTATCGTATGTTAATTTTCTCAATTCCATTTAACACTTCAATCAAGAAACTGATTTATTAAATTTGAATAATGGTAAATATATTCAATGTTTAAAATGAATAACAATAATTTTTTTCTTAACTCATCAGGTACAAAATAATACAGTGTATTCACCAATTTAGGGAACACTAAATTTCTCGGCCGGATTTTCTTGGAATAAATCGATTTTTATTTTTACAAATTGATGGTATATAAATACACATTTTTTGAAATGTTGGTCTGCTCATGCTTTATCCGAATATTGTGTTCAAAATAGGTGTTGCTATTTAAAAAAAAAGGTTTTTACTGAGCATGCACAGACTAAATTTTTGAAAAAATTTGTATATATATACCACCAATTTGTAAAAAAAAACTATTTATTCCAAAAAAACCCAGCCAAGAAATTAAGTGTTCCCTAAATTGTTGAGTACACTATATATTATATCATACGATATATAGTACACCCTAGTCGGACCTAGACTTTTTTATATTTCTGTGGTAAAAAAATGTTATATATTATCAGAAATATATAACCATGTCACCACTTAATTGTTTAGTTGGTATCGTGTGAATAGGTTCCATTTCAATAAAACTAATTTTAGAATATTCATCGAGATACAAAATTTAAAAACTAAGATCTATGCTGCACAAATCAAATTTCAAACACAATGTGACCTTTGGAAGTCATTATTAAAAGTGCTTTGAAGTGGACAAATATGAAATAAACGTTTAAACTTTTTTTAATGGATTTAAGTAGTTTTAAAATTCGACATTTCAGAATTATTTTGATATCCACCACTTGTTCAATTGAGAAAATTGGGGTCTATAAAGTTGAATTTAAATTTAAAACTCAAATATAAATTGTAAAGTTAGATGCATTGAAATAATCGAATAAAATTTAAAAAATAATGCTTGATATGATATTAAATTTCATATAAATAAAATGGTAGACTAAAATTTTATATTCATTTAATTTACAATAATTAGATAACAGTTGACAATATTACTTCTTATAAAGTTTTCTGAAACGTATTCAGCTCTTTTAATTAATTAAAAATAATTGTATGCAATTTAATTTTCAGATTAAAATTATACTTTTTAACTATGTTGTCACTGGTTTAAATCCTTCTTAAGTTTATATTTTAGAAGTTTATATAATTTTTCAAATGTTTCATAGTGTTATTTATTTAAGTAATAACTGATCTATAGTATATTTAAATAGTTCCAAATTGTTCGTTAAGTATACTCAGTAAACTCGTTCTTTACCAATAATAAATTAAAATTGTTATTGTTTCTAAAATAGTAATTGTTTCATAATATTTTTCAATATGCCAATTTTAAATTAATTTAAATTAATACTAAAATATCATTTATGAGATACAATTGTAATTGAAATAATTATGTGCATGGATGAATTAATGTATTTAAAAAATAATAGAAAACTAAATATTTAGGTATTTATCATTATTGTTGATCAATAAAATATGCATTATTATAAACTAAACAATTTCATATTATAACATAATACTCGTATATAAGATAGAAGATACGATAAAAAAAAGTTTGGCAAGAAATTGAAAAAGGTTCCAGATGATAAAATAATTGTCCGACCACTCTACCTATTTTGTTTACATTATATATTTTAAAAAGTTTATAAAACCATTTGCTAAATTACATTTTGATTCAACAATGCAATAAAAATAAACTTAATGGAATTTATATTTGGTATCCAAATAATGAAGACATTACTTTAAATTGAGAACTCTAATAGAGAAAATAATTTCAAAAATCTAATGTCCCAAACATTAACCAAAAAAATGAATTTATTACTGTAATAAATAAATATTTATAGGTATATACGAAAATAGAGTAATTTATTTTAATTTTAGTAATAAGTTAAGTTGATATAATTTTTTTCCAAAAATATTTCATTTATTATTATATTAGTAATTATAATTAATATGATAATACATATATATTTAGACCATATCACGGGCATACTCATGAGGGAGGGTCATGGGCCATGGGTTTAAATCCCTCCCCCACAATGGCTGTTCATTTGTTTTCAATCAATTTGTTTATTAGGTTGATTATGCTGAGGCTGTAATTCTCTATTACTACGAGGACGGCCAGGTAACATAACCTAACCTAACCTACAGTGTCGGGATAAGATATCGGGAACGATAATTATAGTTCTGTTTATGAAGTATGCTTCATAGTTTGGTGGAATCAGTTAGGTTTTGACTGAGTGTCTCTTAGTAATAATCGAAAAATGTGTCAGACTAGAATATAATATTTATGACGATTTCGAGGAAAATGTCTCAGTTATCAATTCATTAAGGTCACAAATTTGGGTGACCGTATTTTTTCTTCAGTTGAATTGTGGTGTTATTTTAGGCATCATGCCGCACCCTGTTTAAGTAACAACTGACCACGACAATAAAGGATTTTTCACATTCGTCGAATCGCGAACCGCTATGCTCGAGCATGTACAAGAAGTGCCCAATAGCCGTCCTGCAATCGCATTGCATCCAAAATATTATTGAATTGTTTCGTTCAAGGAGGAGTGGAAAACAAAAGATCACCTCCTGATTTTCTGTTTATTGCAGCACTGTTATCTACAGCAATAACGAATTTAATGGGGCTGGAGGGATCATTCTCCCTTCCATTGGACTAAGTTAAGTTTTATTAATTCAATAGGAAATATAGCTAGGTAAGTAATTGAGTGTGTGACAAAATTATATTTCTAACTCGTAACCATTGGTAACTAATATTATGGCTTTCTCCTAAAAAATTAAGTCCTGAATCCACCACTGATCTACAGTGTTATGCAAGTATTGTGATCATTCGCATGCGCTCGGTGCTTGTCATAGATTCGATGCATGGTCATCTGATGAACGTATAGAATGGGGTCGTTTTCAACGTATATGTTTTTCGTGTCTTCGTACCGATAATTGGTCAAATAGTTGCAAAGTTCCTACAAAATATACAATTTGCTCGCATCGTCATTATAAGTTAGGTTTGTGTTGCATCCTTCCTAATGATAAGGACGTTGTTCCACCGTCAACTACCTCAGTTTCTATACACACCTTTGTTTTTATTCGAGCATGACTCTCTTTCTGTGATGCTCTTTATGACATATTTAGTTCACATAGCACACGATATCGATACGTGATCGATACGGAAGTTTTTAAGTTACTCTATCTTCAATAAAATTGACTTGGAGTCACAAATCAATATTTCATTTAATTCTGTCGACGGACAATACAAATCTATATTATGTTAGTGACAGCGAGTTCGTTTCGCCGTTTTGTTCCCATTTCAAGTTCCATTATGTGAACATTTATTTTCCGGTTCACAAGCAGTGGCTACCAAATAGTTAAGCACTTGGAGTTAAAATTTAATTTCGACGATTAGTTGTGTACTAAATATCTATAATGATTTTATGATTTTATCTTTGCTTGTATTAATAATTTACCACTAAAAATATTCGCCGTGGTCAACTTAAAACTATGTGCTCTGTTAGTATATTTTTATATTTTTTTTTTACTATACAATAGATATAAAACACCAATACATGTTGTAATAGAAACTATAGAAGCAATGTAATTAACTAATTAGCCATATGATAATACATGATTAATTATTATTATTATTATTATTAAATGGATATAAGAATCTTAAAAAATGTATTGCAATAAAAATGATAAATTAAATCCATCATTTTTTATTTATTATAACATTACTTACACTTTTTATCTATATATTAAATTATATTATATATATTATCCTAATCTTAAACTAGGTTAACTCTATTCTGCCTCATCTCAATATTCTTAAACAATTTTCTTGACCGTAAGCTTCTCTTGTGGTTAGGTTAGGGTTAGCTTATTTAGAAGCATCTTTCTGAATATAATATATTTTATCTACTTAAATATCACAATAAGGCATAGTTTTATAATTATTACACTCTTATAACAACCTAACCGAACCTTTTTTTTTTTTGTTTTTTTTTTTCTATAGATTAATGACCACCATATAACAGCTGAACTGTTTGCACATTATTTAGCCCCTCGCCCCCTCCGAGGTATCGTTTATTGCATAAAAAACCTAACCTAATCTAACGCTACTAATGTGCTGTTTTGAGTCAATGAATAAACTAATAACAAATAATCCAATGGCTATGCACATCAGGGGATGCACACGTCATAAACTTGTCTGAATGAATAAATTAACATCTATCGTGTGGAAGAACAGAGGTATCAAAAAGAAGATAATTATAAAGATGATGCGGTTTTAGGTATCTCTCCTTATGTAAAATTACGGTCACTTAGCTGGTAGTTTTATAATATACATATACATTATACGTAGGTACAAATTATATTATATAATATATACAGGTCAAAAGACAATGAATGCCTGCGTTATTTTGTTTTAAAGTGTTTGTCATAAAATATGCTGTATACATATACATATAACTATACGGATATTTGGAGCATTATGTGAAAAAACGAATTTTAACTATATTAATTTAATGCTCCAGATTATAATATAAAATTATCATATTGGTATATGAATACATTTCAAAAAGCTTAAGACCCTGCAAAAAAACGTGTTTCCAAAAGCTTTAGTTTTGGCTATGGGGTGAAATTTAAATTTAAAAACAATACGATTTTAGGTAGAACCCGTGTAGTTTTATTCAAAAACTAGTATAATAATAATTATCCAATGTGTGATAAATAAATAAATAAACCTAACACTTATATTTCGAACCCCATATTCGGATAGGATTGTTTTTTTAAGTAATTTTGATGATTCAACTATGGTTCTAAATTCATTATTATTCATTTATTTTTCTATTTAATTTAGCTGTTAATTATATTCACCATGATTTTTTGTAATTGAAAAAAACGTTTATTCCAATGATCCATATAATATTTCTGCGTATTTATTGTATATTTTTCGTACTTAACTGAATTACTTCATTATTATATTGTTCAATTGCTAACTAATAAAGAGAGTTTTTCAAATACATGCAAACATTTTTCTGTTGATGCTCCACTTAACCTGAAAATTCATCTAATGTTGATAACAACAACTACAAGTTCTTTTATAATTACTGTAGGCGAAACTTATGGAAAATCTTGTATTAAATTTTCAACTCTTAGCTACTTATACGAAAATTTTTATGAATTATACCTACAAAATAATTTGCAAATATTCATGGTTTTGACGAATTTTTGTCAATATTTGAAATTCAAATGCTAATATGACTATGTATTCTTATAAATTTTAATCACTATAAGAATAACTTATGGGGAACTTTGTATTAAATTTTCAAGTATTTTATGGACACTTCAAAAAAATATTTTCAGAAAAATTGAAAATTTCAGTTGTCTATAAATAGCTCAAAAAAAATCAAAATATTTTGAAAATTAAATCACCTCAAGAAAACGCCAATCTTAATTGCTGGTAAAATTTTCAAGTATCTACGACTTATACTTCTTGAATAATACTAAATATTTAAAATCGTTATCGTTTCGCTATTTCGTAAAAATTTAAAATTCAAACGTACTTAAAATTTTTCCTATAATGATACTTCAAATTTTTTCTATAACTACTTGAAGGAAAACTTATGAAAAAACTTATTGTTGTATTTTTAATCTTTAGTATAAACACAAAAAATTTTATGATTTTTCAACTTAAAAATTACTTGCAAATTTTCGAGTTTTCGACAGATTTCGCAAAAATTTGAATTATAGCTACAATAAAAACAACTCATAAAGAACCTTGTATTAAATTTTCAAAATTGTTTGATCAATCAAAATTTTTTTAACGACACTTCAAAAAAAAAAATTCTCATAAAAATTTAAAATTTCAGTGGTCTATAAATAACTCAAAAAAGTCAATTTTTTTTTTTAAATTTAACTGTATATAGATAAAACAAATATAAATATTAGGTGAAAAATTTAAGAATTTACAATGATTAATTTTTGAATAACAACCATATAAAAAATTCAACAACTGGTTTGGCGTAAAAATTTCCGTTTTTCCTTAATTTTTTTTTTTTTTTGGTTTTTCCAGGTGCTTTAGAAAGCTATCGGGAAATTCAAAAAATGACCTCCCCAATGCACCAATTAGATTCACTTTCGAATCAGAAAAGCTACTAAAGTTGAAAATCCAAGCATTATATCGACACGTTCTCGCGTACACAAACACAAAAAAAACACACATACACAACATTGTAAAATCAATACAATCATCGCTCCGCTCAAAATCTAAAATATAACATATAATACTATAATAGGCTGATGGCTTCTTCACCCAAGAAACCTTCGTTTTTTTGAATATAATAGTTATTAATATATCATTTAATTAAAATTTAAGAGGTAACTTATTGAATACCTAATGTACATCAGAGCGGTACCGAATGGCCATATATTAGATTCTGAACAAAGTGATAAATGTATTGATTTTACAATGATGCATAACTGGTCGAAATAATGTTCCAATTTCAAACATTGGGGATGGTTCCCGATGTAAAAGTGAATATCCTTGTCCCATTATAGGTAAAAAGTAAACATTTTCCAACAGTTTTCAAAAAAATCGAGAGAAAAAAAAAGTGGGTACCGCTCTGCTGTACATTAGTTGCCGTCTGGATCATTATTATATAATATATGAGTGTTAAATTTGAATCCAATGATAGGTATCATTGTGTACGAAAAACGATTCTGAACGAAGATGATTTGTCAGCCTAGAATATAATTTTCAGTGGTTGGTGAAAAAGGTTGTTTATTTTTAACGGACTGAATACACCAAAATTTAAGTTCTTTTATAATTATTGTATACTAAAATTATGAAAAATCTTGTATTAAATTTTCAACTCTTAGCAACTTATACAAAAAAATTATGAATTATACCTACAAAATAATTTTCAAATATTCATGATTTTGACGAATTTTTGTCAATATTTGAACTTCAAATGCTAATATAAAGTATTGAGAATTTGTATTCTTATAATTTTCGAACCATTAAAGTACTAACTTATGAGGAATTTTGTCAAAATATTTTGAAAATTAAATCATGTAATAAAAACACCAATCTTAATAATTGGTAAAATTTTCAAGTATCTATGACTTATACTTTTTGAATAATAACAAATATTTATAATCGATTGAGGGTAAATCGTTATCGTTACGCTATTTTGTAAAAATTTAAAATTCAAACTTACTTAAAATTTTCCTACAATGATACTTCGAGTTTCCTCTAAAACTACTTGAAGGAAAACTTTTGGAAAACTTATTGTTGTATTTTTAATCTTTAGTTATAAACACAAACATTTTATGATTTTTCAACTACAAAATTACTTGCAAATTTTCGCGTTTTTGACAAATTTTGTAAAAATGTGAACTATAAACGCTTATAAAAAATTGTGACTAACGATTTTTAATTTTATTTAACTACAATAAGAACAACACATAAGGAATCTTATATTAAATTTTCATAATTTTTTGATCATCCAACATTTTTTTACACTTCAAAAAACAATTCTTATAAAAATCTAAAATTGCAGTGGTTTATGAATAACTCAAAAAGACAAACATTTTTGAAAATTGAACTCTATATAAATAACACTGACATAATTATTTGGTGAAAACTTCAATTATTTACAGTGATTAGGTTTTGAATTACAAACATATAAAAAAAATCGATTTGGTCTAAAACTGGTTTTGTGTATAAGTTCCTGTTTTTCTGTTACTTTTTAGGGTTTTTCATGACGCCTTTGAAAACTATTTCAAATTTTTTACTTTTGACCCCCTAAAGTACCATCTAGATTCACTTTCCTATCAGAAACAGGGGCTGAGTTTAAAAATCGAAGTACTTTTAATGCTCCAAAACGTGGTGACAGACACAAAAATAAAAAACACTCATCACTATAAAATTAATACAATCATCACTCCGCTCAGAATCTAAAAGAATATAGTTATTAAATAATAAAAATTAAACTAAAATTGTAACAAGAACTAAATTCAATATGTTAAACAACCAAATCAAAATAATTTATAATAAAAGTAAATAATACTGAGTGCGTTAATAATAAAATATTAAATTCAACATACAAAAAAAAAAAAACGAAAAGCGGGCAAGTGGGTATCGTTCTGCTGTACATTAAGTGCCGTATGGACCTCTATTATATATTATAGGAGGGAAAATTTGAATCCAATGATAGGTATCATTGTATACGAAAAACGATTCTGAACGGAGATGATTTGTCAGCTTAGAATATTTTTTCAAATGGTTGGTGAAAAAGGTGGTCTATGTTTTAATGGCCTTAATATAACAGAATTTAAGTTTTTTTTTTATAATTATTATATAAGCTAATCTTATGGAAAATCTCGTATTAAATTTTCAAATCTTAACTACTTATACAAAAATTTTGATGAATTATACCTACAAAATAATTTGCAAATATTCATGGTTTTGACGAATTTTCGTCAATATTTGAACTTCAAATGCTAATAAAAAAAAGATTGTACCTATGTATTCTTCTAATTTTTTAATCTTTATAAAAATAACTTATGAGGAACTTTGTATTAAATTTTCAAGTATTTTGATAGTGGCAAAAAAATTTTATCGACATTTCAAAAAAATTTTTTTAGAAAAATTGAAAATTTCAGTTGTCTATAAATAGCTCAAAAAGTTCAAAATATTTTGAAATTTAAATCTTGTAAAGAAAACGCCAATCTTACTAACTGCTAAGTAAATATATTTGCTGATTTTTGACTTGAGGTGAGTAGATTTATCATTAATATTAATTATTAAGTATAGTATGTAGATTGATAAATTGTTAAACTGCAGAAAGAAGTTTTATGTACTCTTTTATTTTTATGAAATTGATACTTTTTGTGAGTAGCAATCAAGTTTATTGAATTATCGTTTCAATACAAATTATATTAAAATAACTCTGAATAATCAAATATATTTTGTACTTTTTATATAAATACAATAGTATGTTATTACACTGAATTGATATAATAAATTATATTTTTATAATTAAGTATATAACATTGTATATTTGTAGACCAGCAATCTTACCGTATGTAGTATGTGTATGCTTAACATTTACTCTTGGTTGATAATATTTTGTTAGGTAATTTTTCTAATTTTTCACTATTTATAGAGTTACGAGTTCATTTAATTTTAAATTGATGTCAGTACTTTTTTTGTTTTTTTTTTTTTTTTTGCTCTCCTACTGAATTGTTTCTAGTGGGTAACGTAATATATTTTTGAAGCGTACAATAATAAAGAACGTTCCGGTATCTTGAAATGTGTTATTCTTTTATCTCCACGGAGGCTAGAAATTAGACAATAGTATAAATAGAAAAGAGCGTACTAGAAATAGAGAAGAAGAAGAGAAGGTTAGGTTAGGTATCTAGAATAGAGAATATGCACTGAAATAAAAACGGGTTTCGTATATAAAAGAACTTCAAGAAATGCTTGGCGAAAGTTCATAGTATACTATATAATAATATATTGACTCGATTAAATTCTATTATTTCTTTTCGCATAGTTATTCTCATATTATCATTGTTTAAAACAAAACACATGTAAGACACAAGTTGAAGATTATTTTGTTTTTCGATGGTTAATCAGATTATAGTTTCCAGAATAATTTTTTATCTGTTTACCTATTTATCTATGATATATTATATTCTTTAGATAAACGCGTGTCCGAAATAATACTACTAAAATTATTATTACATGACCGTGGTTTTGGTACGTGATTGGAATCCGTCTGAAAGCAATAGTAATTTAGTAGGTTCGATTGTAATCTCGACAACGTTAAATTATATCAATGACGTTGTCCCCTAAACTTGTGTTCCAGATTACTATTCCCTAGGTAATAAGATAAATACGGTTCAGTTATATGGTGGAAATGAACTATCATAAGATATTATAATATTATATACATAGTGTTAATAATTTAATATCCATTTATGCAACTATCTTGCAGAGCATAATAAAATTTATCAAACTTTTAGATGTATCATATAGCCATATTTTTGTATACTATTGACATAAGGCACCTCATACAAATATACATTTAAGAAGGAGATAATGCAAATCCTCCTGTGCTAACAAAGAGGTATCGTTGAATGCCTAAATAACCATGCCTTAATGATAACTATTTCGATCGTGAAAATTGAAATACATTTTAATGTATTATAATTTATAAATATTGTAGGTAACACCTAAATCTGTTGCACTATCATTTGCTCTGATAAATAGGATTTATAATTTATGTAGATATATCAAAAGTTTAGGAAAAAAATTTATATCAGTAAATTAAATTAAATTAAATTTTAAAATTGCTAACTTATGATATAATTTGTATTCTTTTAAATCGTGCTAAAATTTTCAAATATTAAAATATTAATTAATGTTTTAATATAACAAGAACTATGCACAGTATTATAAACGTATATTAGTTGGCCGGCGAAGTTTATAGGCAATAATTTCAGTACATTGATGAGTGAATTCTATTCAAACGGTATTCTAATGAATTATTATAAATGTGGTTATTATTAAAAAATAGCGGGCAAGTGAATACCGCTCTGCTGTACATGAGGTGCCGTGTGGATTATTATTATATATTATAGGAGTGTTAAATTTTAACCCAATGATAGTTATCATTGTATACGTAAAACAATTCTGAACGAAGATGGTTAGCCAGCCTAGAATATAATTTCCGGTGGTTGATGAAAAAGGTGGTTTATGTTTTAATGACCTGAATAAACCAAAATTTAAATTCTTTTATAATTATTGTAAGCTAAACTTATGAAAACCCTTGTATTAAATTTTCAGCTCTTAACAACTTATACAAAAATATTTATGAATTATACCTACAAAATAATTTGCAAATATTCATGATTTTGATGAATTCTTGTAAATATTTGAACTTCAAATACAAATAAAAAAAAATTGTGACTAGCGATTTTTAATTTTTTTTTTTAACTTCAATTAGACTAACTCATAAAGAACCTTGTAATAAATTTTCAAAACTTTTTGGTCGTCCAAAATTTTTTTATCGACATTTCAAAAAAATTTTTTTTAAAAAAAATCAAAAATTTCAGTGGTCTATAAATAACTCAAAAAAATTCAAACATTTTTGAAAATTAAACTGTATATAGATAACATTGACAAGTTCCTCATAAGTATTCTTATAGTGAATAAAAAATTATAAGAATACATATGCACAATTTTTCGTTATTAGCATTTGAAGTTCAAATATTGACAAAAATTCGTCAATATCATGAATATTTGAAAATTATTTTGTAGGTATAATTCATAAATATTTTTGTATAAGTTGCTAAGAGTTGAAAATTTAATACAAGATTTTTCATAATTTTAGTATACAATAATTATAAAAGAACTTAAATTTTGATGTATTCAGGCCGTTAAAAATAAACCACCTTTTTCCCCAACCACTGAAAATTATATTCTAGGTTGACAAATCATTTTCGTTCAAAATCGTTTTTCGTACACAATAATACCTATCATTGGATTCAAATTTAACACTCATATATTATATAATAATGATCCACACGACACCTAATGTACAGCAGAGTGGTACCCACTTTTTTTTCTCTCGATTTTTTTGAAAACTGTTGGAAAATTTTTACTTTTTACCTATAATGGGCCAAGGATATTAACTTTTACATCGGGAACCATCCCCAATGTTTGAAATTGGAACATTATTTCGACCAGTTATGCATCGTTGTAAAATCAATACATTCATCACTCTGTTCAGAATCTAATATATGGCCATTCGGTACCGCTCTGATGTACATTAGGTATCCAATAAGTTACCTCTTAAATTTTAATTAAATGGTATATTAATATCTATTATATTCAAAAAAACGAAGGTTTCTTGGGTGAAGAAGCCATCAGCCTATTATAGTATTATATGTTATATTTTAGATTTTGAGCGGAGCGATGATTGTATTGATTTTACAATGTTGTGTGTGTTTTTTTTTGTGTTTTTTAGGTTAGGTTAGGTTAAGTTCAAATATTGACAAAAATTCGTCACAACCATGAATATTTTCAAATTATTTTGTAGGTATTGTTCATAAAAATTTTTGTATAAGTAGCTAAGAGTTGAAAATTTAATACAAGGTTTTTCATAAGTTTAGCTTAAAATAATTATAAAAGAACTTAAATTTTGATGTATTCAGGCCATTAAAATATAAACCACCTTTTTCACCAACCATTGAAAATTACATTCTAGGCTGACAAATCATCTCCGTTCAAAATCATTTTTTATATACAATGATACCTATCATTTGATTCAAATTTAACATTCCTATAATATATAATAGTGATTCACATGGCACCTAATGTACAGCAGAGTGGTACCCACTTTCTTTTGCACTTGATTAATGAATAATTTTTATGAAAAATTATTTTTTAAATTTTAAATTTTCTTTTTTTTTTTGTTCATTGAGGTAAAGCACCAATCGCTAGTAAAAGTGCTTATTCAATAATAATATATTATATATTTTTACGAATTATTCTAACTTGTACACTAGTGAGTATATTAAAAATATAAACGTCATGGAGAACACTTGATTCATTTCTTAATTGCAGATGTTTAAGTGTTGTAACTTATATTAATAAAGATAGATAACTACAGTCATATAAAGAAGTAATTGGAATTTATGTTTAATGTTTACAGTAAGTAGTTATTAGGTATATTATATTCTATTGTTGTGTTAATGTCGCAATTTGGGAACAAAACACAAAAAAAAATTGAAAATTGTATAGATAATTACATGACAACGATCCCATCATAGACAATATATAGACTATAATAATATAATATACGTATGTATAATATAAGAATTGAACCCAAACAGTAAACACTGTATATCACCGGGGTCTTATTATAACAACTTCGATACACTAGTGGATAAAATATACAAGATTATTGCATATATACCTATTACCTACATTACTACATTTTTCAATCAAATATTTGATGATAAAAATAAAAATGGTAGAGTTAAAGTAATCATTAATAATCATATATATGTGCGGGAATTTTAAATTTCTCAAAATTACTGTGGATTTTTCATGATAAGAAAAAATGATATTTGTCATTTTAAATATCCCTTTACAAACCCATTTTGTATTTGTCGGTAATATGCAATAACTTGTATATTTTAATCATAGATACACTCCTATTTATTAATTTATATTATTATCCAGCTGGTGTATAAATCAAACAATAAACAATATAACGTAATAAAATTAGCGACCATGTTAATATTATATTTTTAAATAGTAAATATAAATTATATTGAATAATTTATTACAATATTCGTATATTGTATAAATGGTATACATTGTGTAGTTTTAAATATGAATAACTAGCATGTATTGTGAGAGATATTATAATCAGGATAGAAATGAAAGAATAAAGACTGCTTCAGTCCATTTTACTACTCTACATCTTACTTAGAGCCGTAATTTAATCGAATGAACCACACGCGTTTAAGCCAATTTTGACTCTGCGTGCACAATGCACATAACATATTCCAATATACAAATTACATCGCGTATATATCTATATATTTAATCCAGCCATAGTTAACAGGGAGAGAGGAGACTTATACGAGGCCAAAATGACTTGGCACTAACCTTATCTTTCGACTAGTTTTATTATACATATACACTAAAGATACCGCAGTGTTCCTGTTTCGTAGGTGCACTTGACCCATCACAGTCTACGACTAAATCTATGCATACCATCAATAACGTTACTATTATCTTTTAATCTACTACACTTCATTGTTATATAAAACAATATAGGATATATTGTATAATATGTAGTATTATGATATTATGTTATTTGTATACTAAATGTGACGAACAACGAAGATTTTCAATTGTTTGGTGGCCAGAACTTAGTTTGATAGTTTACGAACTTAGTTATACACATCAAATTACTCAAATACAAACTATAATCTAACTAAACCCAATTATAATCCACATTCCACACTCTACAGTACATTATGTTATGTAGCTACTACCTATACAGTATCTAGCAGATACATTCCACCCATATGTACTGGTAAGTGGTAATAACACTTCAAAAAATCATTGTTACCATATTATTATAATCAAATTGTACCACTAGGTAGTGTGTGCCGTGTGTGGTATAAAAGTATAAATAAACATTAAACATTGATATTTAAAAACCAAAGACCATCCTATAAAAAAATGTGACTAATAATTTTTGATTTTTTTTTAACTACAATAAAAACAACTTATAAGAAACCTTTAATAAATTTTCAAGTTTTTTGAGTAAGTACCCAAAATTTATTTATCGAAACTTCAAAAAATACTTAGAAAAATCGAAAATCTCAATTGTCTATGAAGAACTCAAAAAATATCAAAATACTTTGAAAATTTGACCTATAGATAATATTAATATAAACATGTAGTGAAAATTTTAAGTATTTACTGCGATTCGTTTTCGAGTTACAAGTTACAACCATATAAAAAAATTTATTTGTTTAAAAACTACTGGAAAATTCTTATAAGACTCTAAAGATATTCACTTTGCCATTGGAAACCACCCCTAAAGTTTGAAATTGAAGTATCATTTCGACAAGTTGTGCTGTACAATACATACAAAAACAAAAACATAACACATATCATTTTAAAATCAATACATTCGTCATTTCGTTCAGAATCTCAAATTAGAGAAAAACATGAGTGAAATGTATTGAGCATGATAAAATATTTTATTTTCTGTGTTTTAAAAAATCTTATAATTATAGTTTTCACCAACGTTTACTCCAAGCGAATAGGATCCCGTAGAAAAGGTTTTCTCTGCTTATTCGTGAGTCATTTATTTTACTTATTAGGCCACGCTTTTCCTTATTATGTAAATCAAAAGGATTAGTGCTACAGTACGCAACTACGAGGTGACGTAAACCATTAAGTCTCTTTATGGCAAAGTAAACCATATTATAACTATTAATAATGTAGTAATAATATATCATAATATGTACCTTTTAAAATATATATATATATAGATAGATAGATAGATCGATATAGATATATATTTGAGTAACAAAGTGTTTTAAAAAAAATATAAATAGATAAAATTGGCATAAGTATTACTTCAAAAATTGAATATAAAATTTTCACATGAATCCAGCACCATATATGATGTATTTATAAACAGGGCCTACGTGTTAAGGGTAAACTTTATTAGGAGGTGCCTCAACGGTATTTAAAATATATAAACAGAGTGAATATTTTATCGAACAACACTCATCATATTTTAAATCTATTAACGTGTTTGGAAATATAATTTTTATATAATTTCAAGTCAAAATAAAGTATGTATTTTTTTTTAAAGAGTTATAGACAAACGGACTATCCTCATTTTCACTCCACTCCACTAACATAACCTTTAAATACTTATAACTCATAAACCACGTGTCCAAAATGCAATTTTTATAAATCAAAAAACTCTAACAAATATGTTGCTTCGAAATATGAAATTAAAAATACCTATATGATGTCATTAAAAATTTACAAGGGTTGTACACTCCTATAATATATAATAATGATCCATACGGCACCTAATGTACAGCAGATTGGTACTCACTTGCCCGCTTTTTATGAGAAATTTTTTTTTGAAGTGTCGATAAAAAAATTTTGAATGGCCAAAAAAAATATGAAAATTTAATACAAGGTTCTTTATGAGTTGTTGTTATTGTTAATAAAAAAAATAAAAATCGTTAGTCACCATTCTTTTTTATAAGCGTTTATTGTTCAAATTTTTACGAAATCTGTCAAAAACGCGAAAATTTGCAAGTAACTTTGAAGTTGAAAAATCATAAAAATTTTTATGTTAATAACTTAGGGTTAAAAATACAACACTAAGTTTTCCTTCAACTATCTATAGAGAAATCTCTTTTGTATTATAGGAATTTTAAGTGCGTTTGAATTTTAAATTTTTACAAAATAGCGTAACGATAACGATTTATCCCAAACGATTTTAAATATTTGTTATTATTCAAAAAAATTAAGTTGTGGATACTTGAAAATTTCATCAGTTATTTAGATTAGCATTTTCTTTACATGATTTAATTTTCAAAATATTTTAACTTGTTTTGAGATATTTATAGACGACTGAAAATTTTAATTTTTCTGAAAAATTTTTTTTTGAAGTGTCGATAAAATACTTGAAAATTTAATACAAAGTTCCCCATAAGTTATTCTTATAGTGATTAAAATTTATAAAAATACATAGTCATATTAGCATTTGAATTTCAAATATTGACAAAAATTTGTCAAATTCCTGAATATTTGCAAATTATTTTGTAGGTATAATTCATCAAAATTTTTGTATAAGTAGTTAAGATTTGAAAATTTAATACAAGATTTTCCATAAGATTAGCTTATATAATAATTATAAAAAAAAAATTAAATTTTGGTATATTCAGGCCATTAAAACATAGACCACCTTTTTCACCAACCATTTGAAAAAATATTCTAGGCTGACAATTCATCTCCGTTCAGAATCGTTTTTCGTATACAATGATAATTATTATTGGATTCAAATTTTACCCTCCTATAATATATAATAGTGATCCACACAGCACCTAATGTACAGCAGAGCGGTACCCACTTGCCCGCTTTTTTTATTTATAATTATTATTATTTATTTTATTTTTATTTTTTTATTTACATTAGTTGTTAGCAAAATTATTTTTAAAAACTGAGCATGGTGTTTACTATACTTTTGTGAAGTGGATTTGAAATTCCCCTTATCCATACTTTTATATGATAATACTCATAATGACATAGGTACCTGCACAAATTACATATTTAAGTATAAAAACAATTGTAGCTGTATTCAAATTTGATTATTATTATAGTATAGTGTGATATGCAAGCTAACAGACAAGATACAGTTATATAATTCACAAAAAAAAATATTAAATTAAATCTCAATATTAAAATTACAATACCTAAGAGTAACTTTTCCAATATTGACATTAGTTAAGTCAGTTAAGATATCTACAACTATAGTTACAATGTCCTAGTTAATTACTGTGTCATTATCCAATTAATCGTGTTTTCGGTAGTTTTTTGGATTTCTCCCATTGCTCTATTAAAAGTTCGAAGAGGGCAGTCACTTATTATCTAGAAAATGGACTGCAATGAGTACTGCAAATTGCAATCACAGTTGAAACTATCTCTCATTTACCATTTATGAAGCATTTATCTGGAGCGAACATGACCTGTACATAGTTGGTTAAGTGTTACCTATTTTTAACATGAATATTGTTGTCCAGGAACCTAATCTATGGAGTGCGCCGTAATTCAACAATACTTACAATTACTGATAAAACTATTTGAATTTATATAGGGTTTTCTAGCGTTCAAAAATAAGATAAGTAAGGGTTTATCTAATAAAAGTTAACTGTTAGATATTTTAAATTTATAGGTACTAACATAATATTATTGATTAAATATGCATAAATATTTGTTTATATATTGATAATATGTTATAATAAATATACTACAAATAACTAATATACATAATTTTTAATTAAAATATTATTTATGAATACATAATAAGATACCAAGTAAGAAAAAAAGAATATATAGACTATAGAGGTAAAAAAAAGTTTTATTAAAATTAATGATAAGCAGCAATCATATGTTTTGTAAAAAAGTTAATAAATATTTTCATTACTGTATTATATTATAATTTAAAATGCTTTGAATGTTATTAACAACAATTATTACTTATTTGTTTGTATATTTTTTCTCATTTTAATGTTAAATAATTATCATATTATTATGGCATAGTTTATTGTACATTAAGTTATCGATTTTCATTCCTTTAATACATTTAAATTCAACTACGATTTGTAAAACGAAAGTTTTATGACGTTAAGATAACTTTAAAAAGTTGAAAAAAATCAAGATAATAAACAGTAAATATGTATTAAATCCAGTATAGGTCATTTCATGTTTTACTTTTACTCTTTTACACAATTAGGATTCTTCTTTAATTCTATAGGGACAACCTTTTGTTTTACCGCCCTGAATGGACGATTCTGAATAATGGACAAAAGGTAGGTATGGTCGTTGGTATGTCAGTGTGTCCTTTGGGGTTAACACAAAAGTGAACCCCTTAATTATTGTGTTACATCAGACAAAGCGCATTAGACTTAGTCTATAGTTATATGCACAAAATACGAAATAGTTGTAATGCGATTTACAAATACTTGAAACACTTTTTAAAAAATTATTGTTGAACAATATAGTTTATACGGAAGCTAAACCATTTTACGAAGAATAGAAACTTTGAATCTTGTTAGGGTTTTAGGCATCAGGATTTCCCAAGAATCATCTATTCTGGTATAGTTATCAAATCAACATGTTAGAGACTTGCTTTTAGATTGTAAGCAAAGTTTTGAATGGATTGGTTTTATAATGATAAATTTTTGTTTTTTTCCTACCTGATCAGTAAAAATGTTTTCAATAGACAATAATCATCTTTGAGAGTGTTTGTTGGTAAATAATAATTTACTAATAAATTAATAATAATGTACTTTTTTTATTTATTAGAAAAAAAATAATAATAATTAAAATAACAAAAAATTTAAAAAGGAAATATATACTCAACTCCTTGTACATATTAATTTTCAATGAAGTCGAAATTAAAAAAAACAAATGTGTAGTAAGTAATTACTTATATTTTGCACTAAAAATTTAAAGTTGAAATTTTTAGAGATATTCATAATTTTTACAATATTTTAGATTTTTGAGCTTTTTGACTATACATATTAATTTTTTACTTTTACTGAATATTATTTCCAATAGTTTTAATATTAGATTAGGATAAGTTAGGAAAAATAATTCTTTGTTAATCTTGTATACTAATAAAATAGACCAACTTTGCTCAGAATCGTGTTTCAGCGTATAAAATGATTTATCAATTTTATTTATCATTGAATTTATAATTAACAAACTTATTACAATGACCTACTTGATAATGAAGTACTTCGATACCTACTGTATATTAGAGCAGTAAGTTATGAAATTTGTATATATATATATTTTTTATTGAAATAAATAAAATTGAAAGTTTAAACGAAGAATAATAATTTTAAATATTTTTTTATTTTAAGAATATTTTTACACAGAATGATATTTTGAAATTTAATGACTTATTATTTTAAACGACGTAGCTAGGTATCATATACCTATTCAAATGTTGAACTTAGTGGTATGCTGTATGTTGGTATCGATTAACATCATAATAACTTATAAGTTAATACATTTTAAATTATATTTTACATATTAAAATTATTTTTTTATTATTGCTAATAATTTAAAGATGAATAACAATAGCCAGAAGCATTTTACAGTCGGTTCTCACTTGAAGATTTGTACTTTTAGATTCTAAACGGAGTGATGAATGTATTGATTCTACAATAATGTGTTTTTTTTTTTTCATGTCATGTACACCATAATACTTCAATTTAAAATTCCAGGAGTGGTTCCTGGTGGCAAATTGAATTTTCTTCGGTGCATTATAAGGTTAAAAGTAATAAGTTTCCAGTATTTTTCAAAAAAAAACTAGAAGAACCATAAAAAGTGACAAAAAACTGAAATTTTTACACAAAATTAGGTTTTTATGGTTATAACTCAAAAATGGATCACTGTAAATATTTCAAATTTTTACCAATTAATGTTTATATTATTTTTGTCTATATACAGCTAAATTTTCAATATATTTTGGTTTTTGACTTTTTTTTTTAACTATTCATAAACAACTGCATTTTTGATTTTTCTAAGTTTTTTTTTTTTTTTTTTTGAAATCAAAAGGTTTTGAAATCGAAAATTGAATACAAGGTTTCTTATAAGTTGTTCTTGTTAAGAAAAATCAAAAACCGTAAATCACAATTTTTTTTATAAGTGTTGAAAGTTCAGATTTTTACAAAATATGTCAAAATGCGAAAATTTGCAAGTAATTTTGTAGATAAAAGTTCATAAAATGTTTAGTATTTATATCTGATGTTTGATGAAATGAATGATTAGTGAAAAAATTCAACACAAAAGTTTCCATAAGTTATATAACTTATGATAGCTATAGAGACAACTCGAAATCATTATAGGAAAAAATGTTATGAGCGTCTGAATTTAAAATTTTTACGAAATTGAGTACTGATAGCGATATTTATCCTTAAACGATTTTCAGTATTTATTATTTATTTATTAATTATTATTCAAAAAGTATAAGTTATAGATACTTGTAAATTTCACCAGTTATTTAGATTAGCATTTGCTTTACGTAATTTAATTTCCAATGTATTTTGCTTGCTTTAAGGATATTTATAGAAGTTTAAAGTTTTTGTTTTTTTTTTTTTTTATTATTAGTGTTGTAGTTCTACCAATAGTATTCTACTAATACTGACAAAAATTCGTTAAAAATCTGTCAAAAATTATTTCATAGGTATAATTCATAAAAACTTTTGTATAAGTAGCAAGAGTTGAAAATGTAATACAAGATTTTCCATAAGTTAGGCTTACAATAACTATAAAAAAAAAGTTGAGCGTTTGACAATTAAAAAAAATTTATCTTCAGTTTGAACTTTAAATTATTATGAAATCAAATATGCACGTGTAAAATAACGGTTATTTACTTTCAAATAATTTTAGATTTTTGTTATTGTTAAAAATTATTATTTTATTATAATTAACTAGAAACATACACCAGTTGCAGTTTAAATAGGTATTTTCTGTATATGATTTAATTTTGAGGTATTCTGGGCATTAAAACATAAACAACCTTTTTCACCACCTAGGTAGTTATAAATATATCCTAGGCTGAAAAATCATCTCCGTTCAGAAAAGTTTTTCGTACACAATGATACCTATCATTATTCATTGCATTCAAGTGTAAGAGGACGTCATACCCTCATGTGTTGTCTCCGTTTTACACATGAATGTACAATATAGACAAAACTCGTTTACGCAGATTAAGTAGAACTTGCTCAATTTTGGTTCTAGAGCAAGTACTAAGTATACAATACATATTATAAAATTGAATTGTGAAAATATATCTGAGGTCAAGACGCTGGGTTTTTTTTTTTTTTTTTAAATTTAAATTTTTAAAAATTAAAGATCATTTACAAATGTTGACATCTTTGCTATTTAACCTTTCTTAATGATATAATGAACGTTGTATTGAGAATTACTATGTAACTTATTTTTACACACTAAATGTACAATTCATATAAATTTATTATCCTTTTATAACAGTAATGAATTGGAATTATATTAATTTATTGTTTTCAAGTAATTTAATAAAAGTAAAAATATTAAAAAACCTAATCCTCTAAAATATATTACATTGAAACTTTTAGATGGTTTTTTCTGTAATTACGAATTTAGTCAGTTCAGTTTTATAAATCATACTTAAAAATTAAAAACAAAATTTTAATCATACTTGAATATACAAAAGAATAATGCATTTTCATCGTAAATACGTGTCCCTGGGGATTTAGTTAGCGCGTTACCTGGTCGAAATGTATTCAAATGATATTTTTTCATTTTTCTCCCATTGGACACACCATTTTCATTTGCTATATATATGTATTTATAATTATATTGCTTAGCAACAGTCATACAAACTAATTGTGAGTGTCTCTTTGGTTAAATACTAATAGTACTGGCTTATTAATTATTTATATATTATTAAACGACAAGGCCCTGTTACAAAAATAATAATATTACAATAAGTATGATATGGACATGATAATAATGTGAAAATTAATGTTAAGTAATGGACAACAGAAATTTTGATAATACAATTTTTCTATATATTATGTATAATTTCTTTAAAATATATTTTATTGCAATTTCTTAAATTTTAGTATGTAACTACCTATCTATAAGGTCCATGTCCCCGGAATCCCCACAACTTAAAACGTTTGTAACTTTTTACAGCTTTCGGTACAAACGAATATTTTTGCGGTACAAACAATGGGTCCGGTTTTTTTTTACAAAAGCTCAAAGTGGGGGTGCTGGCATGTGTCCAGCACCCCTAACTTAAAACGTTTGTAACTTTTTATAGCTTTCGGTACAAACGACCATTTTTGCGGTACAAAGAGAGTACAAACGATCACCCTGAGTTTTTTTTATTAAAGCTCAAAGTGGGGATACCGGGGACATGGACCTCATCATATACCTATATAAACGTTAAGATCTTATGTTATGTAGGTATTTTTTTTAAATTATATAAGTAAATTTAGATAAAAATTGAGTTTTTGTCTCAACCAAAAATGAAAAATATTAAATTTAATCATTTTTTTTTCTTCAAAGTAACTTTGAAATTAACAAGCTAATATTTATTCCGTTATAATATATAGGTGTTTTTGGTAATCAGTTAATTAATTTTATAGTTATGTTGAGTACTTTTTTTTGTAATACAAATTCCATAGACTTAAAATACATTTTTTTTTTTTGGTATAAATTATTAGTTTTACAAAGTTATTACATTTAAATACTTAATTGTATTGACTGACAAAATATCGAATTCCCTATTCTTAGATTTCAATAATCGATTAACATAACCTTTATAACTAAAATTTAATTTAAATTACAATAGAACATTGAATTATCATATTAGAAATGTTGAACAATCATTTAAATCAGCAGTTCTCAACCTCTTTAGTTGGTGTTGCACTTTTGTTGGTTTAAATTTAGTTTGTTAGCCTTCTGTGAATATCATGAGAAACATGATAAAAATGAAAACTAGTTTTAATTGTTTACTGATTTAAATAATTGTATTGTACATATTAAAAAAAAATTAAAAACAAAATTATGATTGAAAATAAAGAAATAAAATACTGCTTTAAAAGTTAAAATTAATGAGATTTTTGTGGCTGCTTATTTTTTGAAAGTTTAGCAATATCTAGTTCAATTTGTGACAGTTGGATACGAAGGTCAGGTTTTACATTAAGACGGTTCCGGTATTTGGTTTTAGTAACCGTATAAGCTGAAAATCCTGTCACACATAAATAAGTGGTAGCAAAAGGTAGATTAGATTGATGTTATTTAAATTATTTTTATTGCTTTTTGACTCAAATCTTCAGTATTTGTATTTTTCAATTAGGCAAAATTCAACGTAAGAATTGCTACTGAAGGTGGATTGAAATGTTGAATCTGAAGTAATGTCGATCAAACTCTCATATTTGATTGAAGACAAGCTGAGGGTTTTCCACAAACTGAAAATGGATTAACTACTCATTCACGGTCTTTTAAAAGCAACTCTCAATTTGTAGGAAAATATTTATTAAATTAATTTTTCAGTTGTTTGAGATTTTCAAAACTCTCGTTAATAATGCTAATGGGAGCTTGCAATTCGTTTTCCTCCAAAAAGCCTGCATTATTGGAAAACACTCCAGTTCTCTTTTAGAAATGCACTCTGGCTAATAATAAATTTTTCTTTTCAATGCACATACTCTGGAGCTCGCATCAAAAATTGTCGAAGTTCTTCCTTGTAAGGAAAGACTTAATTCGTTCATTTTGTTAAAAATGTCTGCCAAGTACGATAGCTGACAAAGCCAAGTCAAGTCATCCATAGTTTTAGCTAATGTAAAGTAGTGGTCCATTACAAATGAAGAAACTTCAGCCCTTAATTCCATTAATCGTGTTAATACTTTACTGCGAGATAACCACCTGACTTCTGTATGGAAAAGTAACGTACTATGAATACTTTTCAAGTCGTCACAGAAGATTTTAAAAAGTCTAGATTTCAGAGGACGTGACTTGATGAAGTTGACTATTTTTATGGCTTCATCCACTACGTTTTTTAAGACAAGAAAAAATATTTTTTATTGCTGGAGCGTGTCTGTGAAGTATTCAATGACTACTAGTAGTTTAATTTGATTTCTCCTTTATTTTAACGATTGCTATAGTTGTTAGCACCATCAGTGCACACATCGATACAGTATGTAAATTTAATCAGATTTTCTGTTAAAAAATAATCCAATAAACCGAAAATTTGAACCCCAGTCGTATTAGATAGAAGTGACTTACAAAATAAAAGATTAAAAGAGTTCATATTTACGTAACGAAAGAACACCAATAGCACAGCAAGACTAGCAATAACAGTTGATTCGTCCATTTATAGTGCAAATTTTGTGTATTCAATACGAGAGACAAGTGTTTCTGATACGTTACCAAATCTTCAATTTGCCGTGTAACAGTATTATTTGACAAAGGAATTATGGATAAATGTTTGGCAGACTTGTCATCAAGCATACAAGTTACTATATCAATAACATATGGTTTTATGAAGGTCTCTGCAATGGTATGAGCTTCGCCTTTTTGAGCTATACGGTAACTCACCATGTGTTGCATTGGAAGCTTTCAATGCGTTTTCATTATCGCTTAGAACGAGCTTTTTTATTTTTTTTTTTTTTAACAGCCAATAGTTCAGAGCGCTTTCGTTTGAAATAATCGAGTGGTTTCCTATCATGATCTGGGTGGACCTTTTCATAATGACGACGTAATTTTTAGAGATACATAGAGCTGTCAGGAAAAAATGTTGAACAAATTACGCACTCTGACTGGCCATTGTTTGTTTCTATAAACCCCATCTCCAAATAACTTTCATCTTATTTACGTTTTTTTTACGTTCTTGACACAGAGTCACCCGTATTTGGCGGTAGTGTACTACTCATACTTTGAGAAGTAGGACTATTATCATTAACTCCATGTTTTTTGGTTATGCTTTCTTCTATATTAGAACCAGATGACTCTTAATAATAGACCCACTTTTCAACCAACGGTCCATATTAATAATAACAAAAAAAACAAACGTATGTACATTGTACAGAAAAAAATAGTTTTTTAGATATGAAAATACGTATTAACGTTTAAAATATCTATCGCAGACTGAAAGTAAAGCTCATCTGTTTTGCTATAATAATAATTCCGAAAATGTACGAGTGATACGATTAAATTTAATGAACGTCGACAATTCGAAGAATTCCTGTGTGTATAATGTTATCCGAATTTATTCGGTCTATGTCATTTATCTATTAATGATTAATCGATACAGATTAGAAACACTGTATTATCATATCGAGTGTACCAAGTAATTTCATACGTAAAACCATTTTTTTTTTTTTTTTTTACTACAATAATGAATAAATTGTAAATATTTTTTTTCATTCTCGGATTAGCCGCGGTGCTCCTGAAATAAGCTCGCGGTGCACAGGTTGGAAACTGCTGATCTATTGTATTTGTATAATATACTCGAGATTGTAATGTGTACAATATGTGCATGTTGTATGAGAATATTATATACTTAGACATATCCATTTATTCGTATAGTAGTCAGTAGGTATAGTAGTTCACGTAAAGTATTAGCCGACCAATTGGGTTTTCTGCGCATTCCCAAACGTCATCCTGCCATAGGGAAACCGATTTCGATAGCAGGGAGGTGCAGGAGGTTGCGTAGAATCGGCGCGTTCTCTCGCTGGACAGACTATATGTCTATATATACAAGATTTATATCTGCGAGTAGTGTTGTCTGTTTAATTACTTTGTTATAGATTTTAGGTATATTAATATTAGTCATTAATGATCTTTTTATTGTTATTGTCCTTTCTACCACCTCTTCATACGGGATTATATTTATACAGCTAAATAATATATTTAGGGGTATGCTCCAGCGACAACAATATAATATACCGTTGAAATCGAATTATAATGATAAAATACTTGTTTGTTCGTACATTCTCTGCTCTGAAGTTAAAGTGGGGAAATTAATAATAAATAATGGTCTGTACTCTGTAGAGTCATCCCAATTTAATAATAAATGTCTTTGTACATTAATACAAATAACCATTTTTTTTTTTTAGGTAGGTACTATATATGGATTCATATCTAAAACGCTTATTAAGTGCTAATGTTCTTTTAGACGTTAAATGCAAAATTCTCTATTTGAACTAAATAAATAATAAATGTAATAACTGCGTAAAGTGTAACTTAAATTTAATTAATAGCATAATAATGAAAGTTCTTATTTTTAGTTGAACCATACTGGACCATAATAACAATTATTTGTCATATTTAACATAAATGAAATTACCTATAAATATTTTAAAATATTTGTCTGTGAACGAGAATTTAATTTTTAATGATATACTTATAGGTTATATATTCAATTATTATTTTAGCTAATCTAATAATACTTTCGTAATCAATGTTATATTATTTTTATTTTTTGGTCTTTATATTACTTTTTTGATATTTTTATTAATTGCTACTAATAAAACTTTTAGCTCATATTTTTTGTACTTTTTTTTATTTATTCGAAATTTTGTCTTACAAATGTGTTATATATTCTGTTAACATGACATATTAAATTGACAGTATCTTCAATTAAAAATATTTTACGGTAGCTACATTTTTTTTTAAATTTAATTATAGTTCTTAAGTAGGAATACTTACAATTCATTTTATATTGCGTTTTTTTGAGATGTTAATGTTTTATAATACATTTAATTTAGAGACTGAATTATTATTAAGATTATATAAATTATGTTCGTACGAAATTGGCAAGGTTGTGTTACAATATAGATTGTATACAATGTATAAATTATTGCTGAGATTCTGAAAATATAAATAACTTTTATAATTAGGTATTCCGTATTAAACATTTCACTAAACGGAGTCTGCATATTGTAATATTGGAATAAATTATTGTTACATTAATAAAATTACAGACAAAAACTATTTTATTTGTAAATTTTATATTAAAAAAATATAATTATATATTATACATTATAATATTGTAAAAAATATACAAGAAGGTTATGGGAGTGTAGAATTCAACGGTAATTGGTCAATATTCAAAATCCATTACGGCGAAAAAATTTAATTTAAAATATTTAAATCTGAACGCAGTGAAGAATGTATTGATTATACAAAGATGTGTACCTACATCATAACTTGTCAAAATAATGCTTCAATTTAAAACTTCAGGGATGATTTCCAATGACAAAGTAAATATCTTTAGTGCGTTTTATAAGTCAAAAGTAAGAAGTTTCCTACAGTTTTCAAAAAAATCGAGAAAAACAAAAAAAAAAATGACGAAAAAACGAGAATTTTTACGCAAAACAAGTTTTCGACCAAATCGATTTTTTTATATGGTTGTAATTCAAAAACTAATCACTGTAAATAACTGAAATTTTCACCAAATTATTATAACATTTTTTTGGCACTATCAAAATACTTGAAAGTTTAATACCACTGGATACCAGTTTAATACCAACCACTGTAAATTATATTCTAGACTGACAAATCATCTTCGTTCAGAATCGTTTTTTGTATACAATGATAACTATTATTGGATACAAATTTAACACTCCTATAATATATAATAGTGATTCACAGGGCACCTAATGTACAGCAGAGCGGTACTCACTTACCCGCTTTTTTTATTTTTCACTCATTATACAAATTTAAGCAAAATTTTAATTAACTTATTTTAGGTAACAATTATATATGTTAATATTAGACATTACATTTTTACATTAAATTTAATCCTTGTATTTTATTACAATTTAACACTCTTTTATAATTAAATTCTTATCATATTTTTTAATATCCTGTTTGTTTATATATTTCTATGTATTATGTAATCAATTGTCATCTATATCACTGCATGTGCACTTTTTTTCTATATAATATGTATTTGAGTTATTTAACCCATAACATTTATTTAAATAAATAAATATATAATTGATTATAATGAAATTCTTATTTATTATCATATTTAATAATTTTGAAAAGTATAAACAATATAATTACAACTTCTAAAAATGTGTTTTTAATACTTTGATAGCTATAGTAGGTACTCAAAATCAATAAATTTTTCACGAATATATTCAATCGATAGTACATCTATTATGAAATGTCTTAGGTTAGATTAACCACCTTCTACAATCTACAAGATTACTTAAAAAATTTTAATTCTCCCAAATTTAACACTCAATTTTTGTCAATGATGGTTAAGTTATTAACAAAAATTTAAAATCAAATTTAAGATACTTACTCTTTTTCAAAATTAATTTATTAAAATTAAATGTTAGTACGTTTTTATACATTAAAATTTTAATCCATTTAATTCAGATTATTGGTTTAACATATTATTATTTATTTTTTAGAAATTTTCATACTGCTTTGTTTAACGTTGAATAATTTTGAAAAAAGTCATTCGATTAATATTTAATTCAAATTCCAATATTTTATTAAGTTAACAAGATGTTTTTTCAACAATTGTGTTAGAATATTATAATATAACTATTGTGTTTGTAATAAAAGTCGTATTATTATATATTCATTTTATGTGAATAATATTATACATTGTATTAATATACAATTTTTTTTTAACATTAATTGAGTTCATTAGAATATCAAATAAAAAATTGTTTATATTGCCTTAATAATGTGGGTACGTATTTTTATTTATAAAGAATATAAATTATACACACTCAAAAATACTTAATTATTGAAAATTTTTAAATTTCAAATCACAGTTTAAATGTTTTAAATATTTAAGTGGCCAGTTGGTATATAGTTTATGTAGTATAAATATAAATATGTAAGAGCCAAAATGTAAAAAAAAAAACGAGGTCATATTATAATATAGGTAATACATAAATTCATATTAAAAAAACTGTTTTGTAAAAATGTTACGATTAGATACGAACCGCAAAAGTCTATGACGCTAGCCGCATGTGGATCGCGATACGTGGTTGGGCCACTCCTATACTATATGTACTATAGCAATATAAATGTTTATAGTTTTATATTGAATATAGAGTAGACAAGAATTTAAAATGTTATTAATATTTCTATCATAAATGTTTAGTATAATTATTGCTTTCCATAGTTACAAAGAAATTAAACATGTAACACGAACTCATAAGTAGTAAGTACCCAACGGATAATTTTTTTTATGAATATTTATAAACTCCACAATTTCTTTCCTTACTAATTAATTCTTGCATAGGATTTATTTGTCTCGCAGAAACATATTCCTTTTTGGAGTTTAATAGTTTATCAGAATTTTTCTTAGAATTCCATTAGTACTTATAATCCATTTGTTGTTTATCCATATGTGTTTATAATGATATAACTTAAAAGTATTTTTGTTGAATAATTATTATCTAAAATTGATTAAAAATAGTGATTTAAATTTAAGACAAGTTGCTTTTACAGTGATACTAAGTATATTATAATGTATAACACATTATTACCACGTAATAGGATTTGTCAATATATCCCTTTAGTCCTTTTTCTGTGCATTTTATTGACCATTACAATTCGTGTGGTTGATTTCCCCAGAGAATCAATGGATAACTACTATGAAACTGCAACGAGGAGTGAAAGACAAATGGGTGGATGAAAATAACTTACTAGAAATGTCGATTGATTTTCTTCTTTATTTGAAGTAAAGGATAAAGAAATTGAATAAAAACCATACCAAGAAAAATACAATAAACCTGATTCATTGTTGTCTAGAAAGTAATTAAAAAGCTGATAAAGACTGTATATTAAAATTGTTATAAATTAAGCTTTTAAGAATGTATTTAGGCAAGGTATGTTAATTAATTACTAATACTAACATGTAATGGTAAAAAGTTAGTACTAAACATATTTATTATTTAGTTGGTATATTATATGCGATATGCCAGCCAAATACTAAAATAATATTGCATTTCAAAATATAAAATATGTAATATGAACACTATTATGTTATGTTACAATGTTGAGATTGGGTACTATCATAGTATCATCTAACTTTTCAATAATAGAACAATAACAGAACAGCATAATATTAAAAGGTTTTTTATTATTGCTCTCGATGTCTATACTATACTGCAAGAATGGTAGGTAATGTGAAAAGTGATTTTCCAAATAACGTACATAAAAGTTACTATTGTGAACAAAATATGACTGTAAAGACCTCTTATAATTTTTTCCTGTCGAAAGATTTCAACTGATTACACTTATTTTATATTATATTTTTCCTATAGCGATTAAAAGAAATATCACACTTGGCTTTGCGATTTCAGTTAATGTTTAAGAAAAGGAGACTCATTTAAAAACTGAAATTTTTAAGAACTTAATTACAATAATGTTTGTCGTTTAATTCTTTAAATGAGCAATTTTATTACTATTATTACTATTAATTTAGAATACGCAAAATTAGATTTTATATTTTTTTTTAATACTTCTAACTAATTTTTAATATAACAGAATGTTTAGATTTAAAAAAAAAAATTAAATTAGGTACAACTTATAATTTTACTATAATACACATTATCCTCAAGCATGATTACATTCTTGTTTTTTTTACGATCCTTCTAGAATTAAAATATTTTTATCCTTCAATTGAAACTCGAAAAATAACAACTTTCTTAAAACGATAATTGTACACAGAATTAAAAAAATATATACGAGATTATAGTAATAAAAACTATTATCTTTTACACTAACATTCAGTCATGATCCAATCAGTGTTGAATCCAGGTATAAACATATTTATAGTACACAGACATCTCCGTTGTTTTTTGACATTTTATGTCTTTGCTTTGGCACATAGATTCTAAAAGCGTTACCGAAAAAGCGTAACGGGAAATTATCTGCCTTGGCACACAGAATCGAAAAGTGATAAGGCGGGTGTTTAGTGCATTAATCACGGTCTTGATTTTCCTCAGTTTCCTTATCTTTATTTTTGTTATTTGTGTTTTATGCTGTATAAGCCTATATAGGCAACTTATATAATACGACCGTTGTATGAACCGCAGAGTGTCAACATTTTATGTGATTAAGTCCGCCGTGTATCGTTACCGCTGTTGAGTCGACTCGTATCCAACAATAGTTTTGTTTTGTGCCACCGTTCGAGTCGAACAACCGTTTACCAACTTCACCCAATCCAGCGACGGGCCCAAGGCTTGACATTTTGTGGTTTAGGTCAAATTTTATACACATAGTTATTTTTTATATTACCATTTATTTTACTTGTTAATTTTTGTAATTACACACTGGCCAGTAATAGAAATTAGTGTTGTACCTATACGGATATATTTAGATTTATATTATTATTGTTATTATTATTATCCATGGCAATAGACAATCTTAGATTTTTACCATACCCGTGCATTATTTTGTCACAATTTTTTTTTATGAGCGTTTATAGTTCAAATTTTTACGAAATCTGTCGAAAACGCGAAAATTTGCAAGTAATTTTGAAGTTGAAAAATCATAAAATTATTTCTGTTTATAACTAAGGATTAAAATTACAACACTTAGTTTTCCATAAGTTTTCCTTCAAGTAGCTATAGAGAAAACTCGTAACATCATTATAGGAAAAATTTTAAGTGCGTTTGAATTTTAAATTTTTATGAAATAGCGTAACGATAACGATTTATCCTCAAACGATTTTAAATATTTGTTATTATTCAAAAAGTATAAGTCGTAGATACTTGAAAATTTTACCAGTTAATTAGACTGGCATTTTCTTTACATGATTTATATTTTAAAAATATTTTGACTTTTTTGAGATATTTATAGACGACTGAAATTTTCAAGTTTTCTGAAAAAATATTTTTGAAGTGTCGATAAAAATTTTTTGGCCATATCAAAATACTTGAAAATTTAATACAAAGTTCCTCATAAGTTATTCTTACAATGATTAAAAAATTATAGGAATACATAGGCACAATTTTTTTTTACTAGCATTTGAAGTTCAAATATTGACGAAAGTTCGTCAAAACCATGAATATTTGCAAATTATCTTGTAGGTATAATTTATACAAATTTTTGTAAAAGTAGCCATGAGTTGAAAATTTAATACAAGATTTTCCATAAGTTAAGCCAATAATAATTATAAAAAAACTTAAATTTTGATGTATTCGGGCCATTAAAACATAAACCACCTTTTTCACCAACCACTGAAAATTATATCCTAGGCTGACAAATCATCTTCGTTCAGAATCGTTTTTCGTATACAATAATAATTATCATTGGATTCAAATTTAACTTTCCTATAATATATAATAGTGATCCACACGGTACCTAATGTACAGCAGAGCAGTACCCACTTGCCCGCTTTTTTTAATATAATTTGAAAATGAATAACCGTACAAACTTTAAATTTTCACCAAATGTTTATATTTTTGTTTGCCATACAGTAAAAAATAATTAAATATAATATTATCTGCTAGGCAACAAAAAGCAAACAATAATTTATTAATTTTTTAAATAAATGTCACCCAGTAGGTATGTTAGTTAAAATATCCATTATATGAAGATGATTACGATTATGTGAGGAATTGTATAAAATGTATAGATGTTTCAATAACCCTCTTCCCCGCCTTTAAATTAAAAATTAATGATTTACAGAAGGTTTTAAAGTCAGTAATTAATGCAAGATGTTTATTTGAATATTTTGTACAATCATTCATGACATTGTAGCAAAATCTTTTCAAACCAAAAAATGCTATTACACATTTGACGTTTTCTCAGCCCCCACAATACTAAAATAACTTATTGTAATTTTTATAGGAATATAATAATAGTATGAAATGTATACGAATTTGTATAAAATGTTAGACCAAAAAATTATTTTTAGTATTGTGAGTGTTAAGTTGAAAAGTAGGAAATTGGAGAATTGCCAATTTGTAAAAAAAAAAAAAAAACGTTTTTAGTAAGTTCACTAATGCGCGTACATATTGTGTACTAAATACATAAGTTGTAACTTTTTCGACACAATTATTTTATATTCTAAGCAAACAGGTGTAAGTATTGATTTTACAATGAAATACTTATTCACATGTACTAATCTTTTTTTTGAAGAAAAGTGAATCTAGTTTATGCACTTGGAAGATAAAATACTAAACTTAATCATTTAAAAAATTGTAAAATATAAAGGAAAACGCGATTTTTTTTAACCAGTTTTTAATTTATTTCAAAAATAAATAATTAGGAACGAAATTTTCATCAAATATTTATATTACTATTTTATATATATATATATATATATCATACTCGTAGTAAAATATTCATAATATTTTAACTCTTTTTGATATACCTATTCATGTAACACAACTCACAAGTATGTTTGTGAACATACTGTTTTAAATTTAGATTTATGTATATATATGCATAGTATCTATGAATGACTTTCTACAATTTAATACAATACAATGTGTATTTAATTATAATATTACAAGCTATATTCTTATGAAATGATTATCTACAATATACATAAATACATATATACATCAAAATGTTCTACTATAAATTATAATAGGTATACTAGGTAGTTTTTATATATAACATTTTTCATTATATTAGGAACAAGCTGAATATTAAAATCCTAGCTTAAATCAAATCATATTGATTGAAATAATTGAATATCATATAATTTGTGAAATAATATTATTATTATTCTTTATTGTTCAATTGGAATAGAAGTTTACATACTTACATAATATTAATAATTTAAATTAAATATGCATTATTACAATCAATTTATAGCAGGTATAACATATATTCAAGAATGTAATAATAATAAAAAATAAAATGAAAAACATATTTATTAAAATACTAGGTTAGGGATAAGTACAAATAATTTAACTTCGTACATAGGTATACATATTTTACTTATTTTGCTAGGTATTGGTTTACTGCTATAAAGGTTGAGACAAAGAAGGTAATACAATTAAATTTAAGAAGAAATTAAACCTCCATGAAGCCATTAAATTTATACTTTTTTCAGAATATATTAAGAAATTTTCAAATTTAAAATGTTCCAAAACAATAGACAGAAAAAAATGTATTTGGTTTATATACTTATTATGAATTCAATTTCTCAAATTTCTCAAGACTATATGCTTCTGTTATATTCTATGAGTATATGACTGGAGGCCTTTTTCAATTGTGTGTATATATTTTATGCCCCCAAATAATAATACAATATAACTATTGAGAAAATAATAATAAACGGACCTCGGTATGGTGTCAGTGGTAACGGTATTATATCGATCGATAATTGAACTATATTTACCGTTTTACACATTCTCCGGGTTCGCGTTTCCTTATTCCCGTCACGTGTCTGTCGAACGTCGGCTATTTATTCGTGAGCACGCGCGCATGCGTGCATGTGAGCATAGCTTGGACAAGGATGTCAGTCGGCTGACGGCGAGTAGAAGAAACAGCTTATAAATTGTTGGGCTATAACGACGAGGAGGGACGTTACCTATAGCTCACGGACGACAGAAGAAATGTGAGAGCGCGCGCGCAAGCTACATAAATCAGCAGCGCCCGAGCACTTTTATTTACACTAACCGTGTACCCAAGTATTACAAACAACCGACAGTTTTGTATGTGAGTATAATACTGCCATGTGAGAAATAATGATCAGAGAAAGAAAGAAAGTTAAGTGTTGAGGTAGACGTAGCTAACAATTATAAATTATAATAGATAAACTAAATACAGCTATTAGTATTTTTGTTTAAACAAGACGTTTTAAATAAAATAATAAAACTGCAATACATTGTTATAGATATCGTGATAAAAAATTAAAATGTGATCTTTCAAATCACGCAGATACTAATCATACATACGATATTATAATATATTACGTATGTAAAATATATGCATGTATATTATTATAGGTGTTATACAAAGACATATACCTACGTAGATTTTCCCCTTATTATTATATAAATACATAATAGCTGCACTGAATCTTATATAAACGATAATGAAAGCATAATTCATATATGATGTATTTTTTCACTATTTTATCCAACTTAATACATGCTGCTCAATATTGGATAATTTTTTATCTGCAAGAAAGCTCATGGATCTGGTAGAACATAAAAAAAGTATTGAAAAAATGTCTACGTGACCGTTTTACAAGAAACTCCTAGCATGGCTTGAATATCATAAACGAACTAATAAAACCTTATTGATGCTCGGTTAGTGGTTAGGTTTTATTTGCATACCAATGTATTTTTACTATAGTATTATTCATACTTTTTACCTACATTATTTCATATCCCACATAACTTCACAAAGTACCAAGTTATTTTGAAACATTGGTATTTAAAGTTCCAATTAAAATTTAAATAATTAGTACAATCAATGAAAAATCATATAATACACGCAGATATGAGTACTGGACTAGCGAACGTAAAAATGGATACTTTATATTAATAATATAAGTTAGTAATAAGCCATAAGGTAAGTTTATTATTATTTAAAATTTTCAAAATAAGCAATAAATTTATAAAACAATTTCTAACTTACATGCCTGTGAGTTTTTTTATATACTTCATAAGTAAACTTACCTGAAAAAAATAAACAAATGATTATTAACTTTATAAATGAAAAATTAAAATATAAATTTATAATAATATTTTACATATTATCATTTAATATAATTATATGATTTGGATTTGAATAGCTTTTATACAGTTTTTCATTTGATCAACATACTATAAATGGTTCAATTTCAATACCACTTAATCACTCAACACGGGCTTTCATGAAATTGCCTACTATGAATCTATATATCTACTATGTATGTTAGATAATAACCTAATCTAAATAAAAACAAATATTATACATTTTAAAAAATAGATATTAAGTAGGTAGTTAATAAAATTAATATACATATTTTTGTAACTGGTGAAAGAATAATGCTCACTTATCTTATATATGTGCACTTGCAAATAATATATATATACAAATATTATGAACTATAAAAATAACATTCGTTTTGTAAGAATAACAATTTAAAATCTTAAAAAATCAAGGTACATTAATATTTAAATCTATAAACTTTAAAACAAAGTATACGCAAAGAAGATGTTTAAGTGTATAACAAGTAGCCGTGTTGTGTTTGTGTATTCAAATGATGTATTAATAAAACCAACAGAAATATTTGTGTTTGAAATGTATTTTCTTTTATTAGTAATATAAATAGAAGGATTAAAACACGACAAATTGATTATACTAACAAATTGTATTTTATTAACTTAGATACCTACCTACCACTAAAAAACTACGGTTATAGGTATAATGAAAAACCGAATAGGGATATAATTAATAATCAAATTACTCAGTATAGTCAAAAATATTAATTATTTAATTAACATTAAAAAAATAATCAGATACGTCAACATTACTTCCAATTTGGCATTACATGAAATACATTCAATACATAAAATACACGTATAATGTTATTAAAGTGTAAATTAAAAATACTAAACTGCTTTAGCCTGTATCACATACATTATCGATAACATATACATACACAAAAAGTGGGTAAGTGGGTACCGCTCTGCTGTACATTAGGTACCATATGGATCATTATTATATATTATAGGAGTGTTAAATTATACTATATAGCATTGTATACGAAAAACGATTCTGAACTCTGAAATTTTTGAGGAACTTTGTATTAAATTTTCAAGTATTTTCATGAGGCCAAACAAATTTTATCGACACTTCAAAAAATTTTTTTTAGAAAAATTCACAATTTCAGTTGTCTATAAATATCTCAAAAAAAGTCAAAATATTTTGAAAATTAAATCACGTAAAGAAAACGCCAATCTAAATAACTGGCAAAATTTTCAAGTATCTACGATTTATACTTTTTGAATAATAACAAATATTTAAAATCGTTTGGGATAAATAGTTGTCGTTACGCTATTTCGTAAAAATTTAAAATTC
>VUJU01001051.1:0-70183 GCA_009835225.1 Aphis craccivora | reverse complement strand
GAATTCAAATTCTTTATACTTTTAAAATTATGAAATATTTTTAAGAATGAATTTAAATTTATAATGCCACATTGAAATAAGTGGTGATGATTTACTTCTTTGATGCAATAATAATTATAATATTTCAGGAATCTTATTATTCATTATTATTTATTTAATACCTGTACTTTGAATAAACTTCTATTATGTTACTTATCTTTAGTAATTATAACTGTATATAAACGTATGAAATTCAGTAATAGTCAATACTTTTGTATCGTAAACTATATTCCAATTTTTAGTTATTATTAACGTATTTTCATGAGTAATTGTTGTGGTATATATCTCATAAAATACATTTCTTAATTGATATTTTAACAGTGAAATAAGTAATAACATTTTCCCTCACAGTACTATATACTTTATAGCAAACTTTCAATTTGAATTCATCAAGCTAAAATAGTTTACAGTTTAATTAAGTTCGCTCAATATTTTAGTGCCTCAAGTTTCTAATTTATTCTGTATTAACTATTGAGAATTTGTCTTGATTTCGTTACAATTATGCAATATAAATAAAAGTTAAAAAATTATTAGTTTTATGAATTTAATTTCTTCAATTTTAATAAACCATATTATATTATTTGAGTAATTTTTATCAACTTCAACTTTAATTAAAAATAAATATATTATCAATTGAACATAATATTTTAGAATACATTTTCACAGTGTGAATTTTAATTGACATTTTATTTATATCCTGATTTATATGTACTTTTTTAAGTATAATTGTTATCCCTACTAGTAGGGACTAAGTAGTTACTTCGTTTTATGTAATGCTACATTTTTTTCGGATATTTTAATTAATATTAAATATTTTCTAATAGTTACACATTGCTAAATATATTATATCAAAACATAATATCACAATCACATATACATAGTTATTTATTTATTTATAAAATGTGTTAGTTTATTTTTATTTTATTTTTTGTATACCACAAGTTAAACAATCGTTAGTCTTTATAAAATATTTTTGCTTTTTTCGTTTTATTTTTCCTGTTTACTCAACAGGAAATCAGTAGTTGAAAGACGTTTGCAATCATGATTTTTGGTTTCAATTTACACAAATATATATATATATATATATATGTTTAGGTATTATATAAATAAATGTGTCGTATACAATTGATGTACCTATCAATATAACTCTTCGTGCAATCAAAAATTAATTCCACAACTAAACTTTTGTAAACAAATGGTTTATTATGATATTGGTACTAGTAGTCTTATTTTGTATATCCACTAATGTATATGTGCATGTATATTTACGTATTCACATAATATACGTATTGTATGTCAATATGTGTATAATAAGGAATCACTCAATGCTCAGATAAACATCGGGTACGTTAAAATATTGTCATTTGAATGGCGTTAGAGGAAAGGCAAAAAAAAGTTATTTTAATTTTCAAACTTCAAACAGAAATCACTCAGTTAGTGTGCATAAAATAAAGAACATATAAAATTGTAGTTTGACACTAAGGGTAATTTTACCAGAACACATGGCTCTATTAACATTAACATAATATTGTATATTAACATTAACATATTAGGTATATTGGTCCAAAAGTTTACAACAATCTACCATTAGAAATTAAACGTAGAAATTCATTAAAAATTCTTCAAAAAAATAGCATTCTGGCTTATCCAAGAACAAAATATGTAGTCGTAGTGTAAATTTCACTACATTACTGAGTAACAGATGACGATTTTAGTAAATATTAATAGTTGTATTTCTTTATATTGTATTATTTTATTGTGCGATTTTATAATATGTAGTGTTACATTATGTATAAATTAAAGCTCTGCATATGGTTCGGTTCGGTCCGGTCCAATCCTGGTATTTTTAAAAAGTTATCAGTCCGGGCCGGTCCGACTTCCTTTTCATTTGTCTGACCCGGTCCGGTCCTAGTTTTTGTTAAAATGTATCAGTCCAGTCCGGTCTATAAAAAACGGACCGTGCAGAGCTCTAGTATAAATAATAAAATATATGTATTTAATTATACAAACATAATTATTGTAATTATAATTTCTGTTTATTAAATTTATATTTTAAAATGTAAACCTATGCCCTCCACACAAACATACTCAGTTGCCCACTTGGCCTATTATATCTATAAAGATAAAAATATACAAATAAATGTATATGTTCCTATATATATTATATATATTATATAGCATATAGTAATTTTTGACGTACAGAAGACTGAGTTCAAAAATATTAATTTCCGGTCACTTATATCAGATGTGGAAGGTGATTTGTGGTGGTTTAAGACACGAAACATAAATAAAAAGTTATTAGTCATACTCAATGCTAGCAGGTTTGAGATTTTAGCAATACAAATAATTTAAAATAATTTTCGTTAACATTAACATTAAAATTCAATATCAATAAAAAAATGATATATAAATAGAATTTTAAGAATATAATAGAGTAGTTATTTTCCATATAATAAAAGTGTCTTAATACTCCTTCTGCAAAAATTATAACGAAATTGGTTACAAATACTGAAAGTATATAATAATGACATATTTATATCAGATTTATGATTCGATCTGTGTGGTTTTTTCTTTAAAATTCAACTGTTTGTTAAGCTATTGTGTTATAATTTTCTTATATACTTTTATATTATAAAATGTATTTAATTTTCATCAAATTCTTACCTACTCAATTGTTTTGTTATATAGTTAGTGTAGATCATAAACTTCTTTAAATAAAATATTTCAGGTATTTTATCTTAAAACAATTTTTATCCATATATACCTATTCACTATAAGTTTATTCACTTATTCAATGATAAACTAAATTTAAAAAAAATAAAAATAACAATAATTTGTGTGCAGCTACCAACATATATTTTGAATATTTTTAAAGCTGTGAAAGTATTAATCAAAATTGTTTTTACATCTATTAAAATTATAGCTGTAGTTTGAATTGAAAAGAATTAAGTTAATTGATCAAGTTTAATATTGATCTTAATAAATGGGAGAAAATCAACACACATCGCACATTTAAGTCTCTGTCCCAAAAGTAATAGCTTTTCAGATTTTTAAAATGAAAAAATAATCTCAATTTAACACTTAATTAAATACTTGGGTGTTTACCTGGACAAAATATTAACCTATCCAATGGACATCAAAACTAAAGGAAAAATCATTAAATCTCAAAGTACACCGACTAAGCCACTAAGGTACCTCTTCCGATTTAACACTTCACTCGAGAACAAAACCTATTGATTTACAAATAAATTTTTTGCTCTGCCATGTCTACGGCATCCAACTATAGGATGTCGTAAAAGTATCAAATTTTTAAATACTTCATTTTTTTTTAATCGATTAACTTAAAACTGTTAACTAACATTTCGTGGTATGTTGGTAACCACACTTAGCACAATGATCTATTATCTTTTTACTATTACTATTCTGGACAACTTACTTCGTCGTCTTAAACGTAAAGTATAAATTACGCAACCTACATTTATCTAACTAACCGAATGTAATAATAATTTAACATTTATTGTTCAGAATATTGTTTATAATACGTATAACAAAATTTAAATTTAACCATTTTGAATTTTTTTTCTAATTTTATAGCCAAGTTAACACTTTTTTATTATATTATTTAGTATTTATTTCTTTGTTGTTGTCGTAGATAGAAAAGTATTTAGAATAATATTATTTCATTATAATATATTTGTTCATAGTACATTTATAATTTATTCGTTATTATAATATATTATTTGTTGACGGAGAGTAACATTACCTACTTACTAAAAGAGGGACTAATTTCCCTAGTAAAAAGTATTTATAAATTGTTCTCGTATACCTTATGCAAATAAATTAAGTTACATCGTTAGTATCTTTGTAAGTATACAATTAAATAATATAAAATTTTAATTTTGTGAACATGATGAATACATCTATAAAATATAGCTAATTTTCTTTAGTTCGTTTTTTCGTTTTTTTTGTGTTTAAAATTCTGTAAGCTTTTTAAATTAAATTAATAGTAATAATAATAATAAAATGTGTTATTTAATATGATATATATATATATATATTGTATACAGTCAATAGGTGTGAATATAAAATACTGTTTTTGTGATTTTTTTAGAATAAACTGTTATATATTTTAATGAAATAAAACACGAACGCTGACAAATGACAATCGCTATAATAATCTGCACGCCTCGACAAAATTATTAAATATTATAATTCTCGTTACGGTCGGTCACATTTTATTAAAAATTATTTAAATCATTTTTAGGCAACCGACTACAATTCATCAGTCATAATATTATACGCGCCGTAAGAATACAAGAATCACGTTAATTAGCGTACAACCGACAGGCAATAATTATAACAATAATAAAGGACAATGGATGTTGTTGCAGAAAGCTGCACAGGCGTTGCGTTACACGACAGACCCGTTTTCATTTTGATGTCCGCTCGTTACAGCCGCTGCAGAATAATGAAACCCTCGTCGTCCTCCTATAATCCTCTCAACTTAATCCAATCTATCTTTAAACCGGCCATAATGCAACGCTGATTAACGAAACGCTACATAGGCCTTTGGATTTAAAGTACAGGTTGAGTCATAAAATTCTTTCACGGTGAACCAAAATCATATTATTATCGGATTTAAAAACATGCCAATTATGTATTTTTACTATAGTATACCTGTTACAGTAAAATAATATTAACTATATTATAAACACATATTTTGTTTTTGTGAGTTTAACTATTATATATTTTTATTTTTTTCATAGGATAGGACCGTTAGTGTATATATCGTATTATAATTGAAGAATTAGACTAAAATCACATGGTGTGTTTAATCTGTTGTCGATATCATTTTGGTCGAAGATCTGTGCAGATTAAACGAACAAATTCATAATAATTACAAAAAGTAAAATATTTTTTTATCTGCCTATTATTATGTTTTATTTAAGAAGGTTTTCATTTGTTGTAAAATATAATTATAAAAAAATATATAATAGTTGATAATTCTCTTGAATATTTTTTTCATTTTGTTTGGTTGATACAATATGACTTAAAAAAGTATTTATCATATTTTTCGTATTTTATTGGAGGAAAACGGCTACAGCAATATTACAGTTGTATATAATGAATACTCGGAATTGATTCCAAGTAATTGTAGATAGTGCCAAACGATCCACTGTGGGGGTCATACACTCATAAATCATTGAAAAAATCAACCTATAGTATGTGCGCATTCAACACTCGTTTTAGTGTTAAACCGTAAACTAAGTTGATCCTTTTAAATAATCCTTCTGTAAAAGTAAATATAACATCATTACCGTTTAGCTGTGTATGTTGTACTATTAACTACGTGTCTATATACTTAATTCTATAGGTAGTTCAAGCGATTCAATGCACTTAATTCTTTCTCTATCTGAAAGAGAGTAGTAATAAGAATCCTCTATTTAATGAAAATTTTACTTACGTTCTACAGATTATAAGTATCGTATAAAGTAATATATATTTTATAAACTACGAAATAAAGAATTAGAAAATAAATCGACTACGTATATTATATTTTACATTTAAATGCAACGCCAGTTTTTAAATAATCTAAATCGCTTTCTTAAGTGAACTATCATTTGAGTTCATTTTTTAATACAAATTATATTATTGTACATACCGCATATTATACAGCTCATCAATAATAAAATAAAATAAATTTAAGTATCGACAATATATAATTGTATCCTTACAAGCAATTAATCAACATTATTCATATCAACATGTTGGCAATTAAGTAATGTATTTCAACAGTTTAATATATATTAGAATTATATAGATTACAACTTTGATGTACTCGTATATACAGTAAACACATATTAGTTTTGTGTCAAAGAAAAATGTTATAATTTATGCATTTTTTCTCTTTATCATTGTGTAATCCAATAAACGTTATTCAACACTAATTGAGCACACCACCAGACAAAATATAGAACAATATAGGAGACCCATTGCTTTGGTTAGAAAAAGTGAATAATCAGTATGATAATGTAATTTATTATACATGCCGCAAGCTATTGAACAAAAGTGTATACAAAATTATATCATAACTGTATTATTTTTATAATTTATTTTTATCCTTTTTTATTGATTCTATTTTCGAACTGCACGTTTTCCAAAGTTATAACTTATAAGTTTAAATGTTGGGAATTTTATTTATTCGGATATTTGATTAGAAAACGAGAATATAACGATTAATAGTACAATACCATTGTCAAATATAATGAATAACAATGATACCAAACGGGGAGTATATGGGTTAAAATAAATATTTTACAAAGTACGCAATACTCCTATAAGATCAAGACTTGTTAAAATATATTTTAATTAATTTTACTTTCATAATATTTAGTTTAAAATCATAACCTATAGGTATAGTTGATATTGATATCACATAAAATATGATATTTTTTCATACCTATATGCAAGGTGATTTACCATCTTTCTGAGCATACGCAGAGTTCATCTTCATGTTTTCCTTTAATTCAAATACGGGATTTTAGAATTTTTAAATATACACAATGACATGTTTATATCCTCAATTTGTTTTGTATTTCTTAAAAATAGTATGAAATAATAGTAAAACTATTAAACTTAAGTTTTTAAAATTGAGTCCCAATTTTTACTATAAATCATTTATTTGTTATTTTTTGGATAATGTTTATCTAATTCAAAATTTAAACAAGTAGTTTTTCAAATAAATCACTTTGTAAAATATTTTAATTTGTTATTTTTTTTTTCAGTAATTTCACTAATAATAATAATTATGATTATTTTTTGTCTCTTTAAACAACCCATACTATTGTAAACTTTTATAAAACTATTTTATAATTATAATTTCATTCATCGGTTTTCTTTAGACATTTTAAATATGAACCATATTATTTTTGTAATTTGTTAATAAAGACAAGTGTAATCTGGGAAATACTGAATTGTATTCTTAATATTGAATTTTGTATTCAAAAATATAAATTTCTTAAAACTATAAACAATAATAATCGAATTCCTTTGAATATTAAATTATTGGCATAACTATACCATGCAATTTATTTTGAAATATTATTAAATATATTCGACATTTTATATCATTATTAAACTTTTTATTTACTTTTATATTCAAAGTTGTATATTATTGTTGTTATTTTTACTGTTTAGATAATAATTAATGAAATAACAAAATTAATTTTTAAAGTTTCACAAACATCGAAATATTTACCAAGAAAAAAATGTGTACATAAAGTATTGCAAACGCTTATGACAAGGCGAAAACTGCTAATTTATTTTATACAACTTCATGAATATAATATAGCTTTTTTAATATCAAACAGCAAAGTTGTTTTATATTGTACGTAATTCGAGTAAAATTATTTGTCCTAATACTAATATAAGTCAATCGAATGCAGAAATTCATTTATGCAAACATATACAAACATATTTTTCAGACTTCTCGAACATGTTTACGAAAAATAACGTAATAGTTTGAAAATCATTAAGTCAAGTGTTATTTTAATTTATAAATTGTTTTTTTTTTTTTTTTTTCTGATGATATCATCAACACAACACATAACGCTCAATAGATATGTGAGTAAAACGGAATACGGAAAAACATGTGATCAAAAAACAATTCTATAAGACGTATCGTAACAGACTGTGAGATTGATTTTTTTTTCACAAAAAAAAAAAAAAAAGAAGATTTTTTGCTTGCGATAATAATAATAACCTGCAGCACGCCTAAAATCCTCAACCAAATAATATGGGTGGCATACCCAGGGCACGAAACCCCTGCTCTTACTTGTGCTTCCCACCCGCGGCCGACTGCCGAAAGTATGCGCACAGGTACATTATTTACAACGTCTAAATAGGTACATTTCGCAAACGTCCCAGCGTTCGCGTTTTATAAACAATACACGATAAATCAGCAGCCGTCACCACACACGCCACTTGTTGGGGTTTTCGCGTTTTGGTGTAGGCGCCCTTATGCCGTGTATATATATATATATTGCATCCACACACCCACACACCCAAATAACACACACATACAACCCGACCCGTATAGCGACAACAGATCCATATTATTCATCAACCCGACAGCTGAGCGTACCTCATCCTGTACATCGAGTCACAGCGCTCTCGGGTCTTACCCGATTTCGCGTCGGTCGCACATTTTTTCCTCACCTTCTGTTTAGAAATCACTATTGCACACTCCGCTGGGAGGAAGCGGCGCAAAACGGGGGTATACATAAAAAAAAGTCTCGCGTCGAGTATAATATCGTTATTTTATATTTGTTTATATTTTTTTCTTATCCTTATTCGTCATGTATATAATAATATTACGTCGTGTAATAGAACTGTTTTATTTTTTTTTATTATTATTATTTTATTGTTATTATTATTTTTTTTTTTTATCGAATCCAATCAGCCGTGTAATTTACATTTGGCCGTCAATATATACCGTTGACGACGTGACAAAACAAATCTCCTAGTAAGTCCTGAAATGACGTGCTATTACTAATCCCCCCTCGAAAACACCTCGACATTTCGATTAACCGTGTACACATACACATATAACGTGTGTCCCGTGGAGACCGGTAGTACACACAATTGATAGCACCGTATTAATCAAAAAACGATTTGTTTACCACAGCCACTCGATGACATTTCTGTCGCACACATTTATGCAAGCAATAAATATTGGTGTACATTTTGATTTTCGTCCGTCAAACCTCTTCAGTTCACGGTATCAACTGACGGTCTCTACCTTTACACATTGCACGATTTACATTGGTGTAGGTACTTATTCACGAAATTTGAAAAAAAAAAAATATAATTATAATCACCTTTAGTGGCTCTAACAGTAAATAAGGTTTATCGATAAATGCGTTTCCTCGTAATCTCAACGAACTGATGTATAGTTCGTACCTAGCAAGATATAATATTATGATTTTAATTATTCGCGTGTACTAACACGATTTAGTCTTACAAAAATGTTATCATACGCATATTAAACATTATATTTTTTAAGTAATTATTTATTTCGCATTATCTGATTTAACGTGATGGTTTAAAATGTTTTTTTTTTTAAATTTGTATTCTTTATGCTTTGTTGGATATTTATAAATTATAAGTATCGGTACAGTTATTGTTATTAGGTGTTTTTACGTGACGATTTTTATAATATACCTATAGTTAATACAATATTCTTTTGCTTGTGGTATTAGACCTTTCGAGGGTTACGTATTGTTATAATAATTAGATTAGTGAAAATTCAATTTGAATGCATTAATTTACATCACGGAATATCCATTTAAATTAACTTGTTAAAATACTGTATAATTTTTAATCATAACAACATGTATGTATAATTTATGTAAATTATGATAATTATTTATTTTTACTATAAATATTTTAATAAATAAATCTAAATACATTAAATATGTCTGGTTTTTATTTAGCTAACAAAAAGATACTATAATAAACATTTTAATTAATAAAAAGGGCATTTACTTGTTGCCATTTTCCAAAACTAACCATTTTTGAATATATCATAATAATTTCATTACTTACTAGCCTAAAAAAACATAAAAATATTGACTTACAATATAGTTTTAATTAGAAAATTTTATTAATCGATCTCAACTAATCATATTGGCTTAATGACTGGTTGGTCATCTGTTAAATGTAGCATAGGTTACGATTTTATATGCGTGCTATAGATTTTTTATAGTTATAAGTTTTTATAGCCTGAGATGACTTTAATTTCACTAGAAATACCTAAAAATGTTAATGTGCATAATGTATATACATTATACATATATATTATACAGCTATGTTTGTAGACTGTAAAAACAAATATTTATTTTCAAGTGAAACTTAAGTTGAACTAAACAAAAAACTTATATTGACATTCACTAAATAATTACAAAAATTTTATACAAATTATATGTCTCACAATTAAAAAACAAACGAATTAGTAGGTAGTACTTTTGAGATGTTTTTAAAACTATAAAACTTTTTCTTTGTGCAATTTCAAATAATCCTTCACAAAGTTATTTTATTGATGTAATTAATAGTAATTTATGGATTTTTCAGACAATAGTATAGGTACATAGGATTTTTCAACAATGCGAATAATTACAATAGAATAATACGTTTGTTTATTTATTTTTTGTTTTGTTTTTGTGTCTTTGGGATTTTTAAAAAATATTTATGCTTTTTTTTAATTTTTACCACATAATTTTACTTAGGAACTCTTTAAGTAATCACTATTATCATACACAGGCACTTAAATTTCTGTTGTAATTACTGCAGTTATATATTTTTACTACAGTAAAGTTTTTCTTATCTCTCAATGTTTTTTTTTTTGGAAATTACTTTAATATGAAATATTGTAAATTATATTTACTTTTAATATTATTAACAAAATAATTTTCCATTTACTTTTTCAAAATTTACTTTTAATATTTGTACCTCGGATTTCTGAAGACCATTTATACATATAAATCAATTATTCGTAATCAATCCTAAAGTAATCTTTACTACTTATCATCATACATGATGAATTGATACCTATTATACATTTTATTTTTTTAATTTGTTTAAAACGATAATGTTAATTTTATGTTTATAAGTCAATATTATTAATAAGTATTATTATATTAAATATTGTTAATATACCAGTAAGTATAAAGTATTATTTTATCATTTACATTTTCTTCTAAACAAAATGATTTATCATTACAAACTCATAAGTGACAAACACCTTAACACTTGTTCAAGTAAGTGGCCTATCTAAAACAGAAACTAACTATTTACGTGCCAGGTTCTGCTCATGAACAAATTAAGTAAGTTTGGGATTTTGTTTGTGTTCTATAATGGTTGTCATACTTTAAAACAAGTTTAAAATTTTGGTACTAGTATATTTATGTTAACAAATATTATATTATTTCTTCTAAAAAATTAATTATTAGTTTTAATTTTTCATAATATTTAATATTAGACGTAGGATATTATAATATTAATAACCAATACATATATTATATTAGAATTTTTTTTTAAAATAAGAATTAATAATTAATTATTAATACCTTAGATCATAAACGTATATGATCTAAGGTCAATACCATACATTAAAAATGTTGTAATATAATAGATTCATAAGGAATTTATTACAGACATTCAATTATTTTGAATATACTTGTATTTATTATACTGCAACCATAGCAGTTATTATTTTGATAACAAATAAATATCATTTATCAAAATAACTAGTTTTGATGTTTCAATTAAACACTTTTAAGAAAATTAATTACAGTTATAAATTATAAAAATGAATCAAACCGAGTAGAATACAGTAACTATAAGATTCAAAATACAAACGTATATATAACTTTACGTTTGTTTTAGTTTCTATGTTGTAAAAAACATAATAATATATACCTATATAAATTTTTAAAAAAAATACATTTTTTCCATTTTCTCTAAATTTGTAATACCAAATCGATTATATTTTATAAATTTAAATTTATATTATCATATCTTAATTATATTTTTGCATCTATCAAAATGTCACGAATATTAAATATTAATCAATGTTATATACATTATATTGACTGTATAAACATTATCATAATGTAATGTAATATATTTATTAATATTTTTTGTTTGACCTTCTTTTAACAATTTCTATGGACATATGATCGTTTTATAATTGTTTTCATTGTATGATTGCCATCATTTTTGGGTGGTTGAAAAGTTTAGATTTCCCGTTAGGAGTATCATGTGTTGTGAATGGCGTGAGTGTGTTGGGTTGGGTTCATTTGTGCGATAGCTTTTAGTGGTTGTGGTTGCATCCGGTCGGAGGCTAAGGGTGAAACATAATATTGGATAGGTGTGACGTAGGAGGTGGTGTCTAAAGTGATAATAGTTTTTCTAGACCTAAAGCCTGTACATTTAGATGATTCGTCAATGAGTCAGGTGGTGGGGAAGTGTAGACGAAAGAAATCCGAGTCGGAATTACATGCAAATGATGCTGGTGGACAATTTTCCAGCAAAAAGGAAGAGAAGGCTGACAGACCATCTATCACCGATAGTAGCGGTGGCAGTGGCGGTGCCCGACAATGTATCATATAGCCTGTAATGTCACAACCGACTTGTCGTCTTGTAAATGGTACCCCAAACCTAGAAATGTCAAGTGATCAAGCAAGCAAGGGTTTTATAAATGAAGTTTAAAATATTTCAATGATCAATCATTCTTAATTAAAAATTTAATCAGTATATAATAATATATTTTGTGTAAATGTAATTATACTCCACACGTTTAAATAGATATAATAATATTATAGTTGTTATATAATATAATATAATGTATATAATATTATTGTAATATTGTATAATATTTATAAATAATATTGTTAATTTATTAAACAACTAATACAAGTTTATGAATTATAGAATCAAAAATGAATTGATATCAAATGATTTAATATATTAATTAATAACATAATAAAATATTTTAAGCTCTGTAGTTAAATAAAATAATAGCTTGTTTAGTTGTTTTGAGAAAATATAGTTAATAATTTCAAATCGATTATATAATATAGTATCCAACTTAATGATAATTGATTCCAAACCTGTAACACATTTTGTTTCTATTTTTTTATATCAATCATTTTTCTGATATTTCACTTTATTTTGTTAAACTTAAATATAATATATATATATATATATATATATATATATATAATCATTTAATTTCTAAATAATTATTAATTACAATTTCTTGAGAAAACTGACGTTGATTTTGTCGTAAATTTATTTTCTTTCAATCTAGAAATTATTAATATTAAAATGCAATAACTACATTTCATCTTTAATTTAATTATTATTTAATATAAAAACTAAGATAAATTATATTTTATAACTAAATTTAAAACTATCTCATTTTCATAATATTATGAACATGATGAAAACTAACTATAAAATAAAAACATTAAAAATTACATACTTAAAAAAATAAATACTTACACATCACATATTAAATATAACCCGTAGAGAAATTAATCAACAGTATAATAGGTGTAAAAAAATCGCTCGAAAAAAGCCAAAATATATTTTTTAATGTTATCATCATTAGAAAATGCTTAAATGTATGCTAAAATAGTCATGATTTTATAATTTTTTTTTTTTTTTTTTATGATTTGTCAAACTGGTTTTGCGTAAATATTTTCATTTTTTGGTATTTTATAATCTAAACATTGCAATGAAAATGCTGTACCTATTGGTTTTATAATGATCAATAAAGTAGCGGTTTTACTTTTTTTGTGTCTGATATAGTTTGTTAGTATTGGAATTATAAACAAGTTGAGCGTAAGTTGAATTTTGGAAAAATTGGATATTCGTGCGTAAAATTTAAGCTTAGTGAGAACTTAAAGCTTTTGCATTAATTATTTTATTTTACTATGGACAATAACTTTTTTAAAATATTTAGATTTGTTTTAATTTATTGTCCATGAACTTATTTACACCGTTCTACAGTAAGTTGGTATTGACTCAAAAGTTTAAGTAATAAAATTATAAAATAATAAATAATAAATGCAATATTTTTGGCAAAAAAATATTGTATTGTTAACAGTAAATTATCTTAATAACAATATAAATTTATAAATTATAATAAAATATCTCACAAAAAAATCCAGCAAAGAGTCATTTGTGGGTGACTTCTAAATCACTCATACCATGTTTTCTGTCTCTTTTCACTTATACTTGTTATACTAAATAGTGTAGATTGTATAATTATTTAAATATAATAATAACATTAATAAAATATATTTATTAATATGGACTGACAGACGGTCTTTGCAAAGGATCATTTTTAGTATGCAATAATTGTTTATAATTTATATACATCGATATATCTTTAACATTTAATACCTATTGTATAGCAGAGTGGTTACCTACAGTACAATTGCATTATGTCCGTACCATCTAAACTTTGTTCATTTTTAAATACCAAGTCAATTTTATTATTTTAAATTAAAAAAGTGGGTAAGTGGGTACCGCTCGGCTGTACATTAGGTGCCGTATGGATCATTATTATATATTATAGGTGTGTTAAATTTGAATCCAATGATAGGTATCATTGTATACGAAAAACGATTCTGAACGGAGATGATTTGTCAGCCTAGGATATAATTTCCAGTGGTTAGTGAAAAAGGTGGTTTATGTTTTAATGGCCTGAATACAGCAACATGTAAGTTCTTTTATAATTAATGTAAGCTAAACTTATGAAAAATCTTGTATTAAATTTTCAACTCTTAGATACTAATACAATATTTTTTATGAATTATACCTACAAAATAATTTGCAAATATTCACATTTCGACGAATTTTTGTTAATATTTGAACTTCAAATGCTAATAAAAAAAAATTGTGCCTATGTATTCTTATAATATTTTAATCACTATAAGAATAATTTGTGAGGAACTTTATATTAAATTTGCAAGTTTTTTTGGTCATCCAAAATTTATTTATCGACACTTAAAAAAAAAATTCTCATAAAAATCAAAAATTTCAGTGGTCTATAAATAACTCATAAATATTTGTTTTCATAAATAAATTGATGGATTTTGGATAAAATAATATTGCAAAATTTGATATTATGTTAATTTTGGACATGAGTCATATAAGTAACCTGTACTTAATTTGGTCATGAAATTGCACATATTATTGATTTCGTTAACTAGAATAAATATAAATTTTACCATGTGTATTGCATGTATCTATCGATTTATTTATGAGAAGTGGTGTATAAAACTACTACTGAATATGTTTAATACTTGTATCTTGCAAAATTGTATTTAATATAAATGTACTCTTTACATCGTCATTATTATAATAAAAAATAGAGATTTATATAATGGAATGCGAGTATAAAAAAACTGTTCTACCAACAATAATAACGTATATAGCTACATGTATGGCACTGGTAGGTGTTTAAATATTTTAATGTGGCTCATTTGGTTATTCGATCAATTTTACGGCACACCCGCGTTCACTTAAATACATTTAATGTTTTTCTACATCAAACCTTTTTGATTCGATTCAAAAAACCTGATCGAATACATAGCAAACTGATTGGATTACGTGACGACAAACAAAATGAGAATTTATACCCAAGAAATGACAGGTGACGCGTATACGAAATTTAACGCTCTCCTGATTTTATTAGCTTTTATGCAAATAAAAAAATAATAATTCTATTGTATTTCTGGAAATAAAATAATATCTATCAAATTATTTCTTTATTGTTTTCCAGTAAAATATATATTTTTAAAGCGAATATCACTTTGACACAAAAGTCGAACACGTCATGTAATATAATTTCAATCAATCTTTAGTGAAAAGTATCTTGATTATGAACATATAAAATAAAATATAACTACCAAAATAATAAATTATTTAAGTTAACTTAGTTTAATACGTTATTGTGAAAGTAAAAACAAAATCCATTCACAAAGTATTATCTGAAAAAATAATCGAACATTGCTCTCAGAGTCTTGAATAAGGGTTTACTATATTACTGTGCATTATATGAGAAGGTTAATCCATTTTGAAAGATGTGAACATCACTTCAGTGACGATAATGTTATTTCCTAGTTGTTATTTCAACTTAGATAGGTACTAAAATTGTTTGCTAAAAAATATCGTGTTAAAAAAATAATAACAATCTATAAAGGCGTATATAAAAATGTACACAATTGGTTTTGTAACTTGAGAATATAAAAATAACAAAGTAGGAATGTTTATAGTAAAATTGAAGAAAAATTTAAACAATTGAGTAGATAAATAAATATATTTTTAAAAATATAGATCATAATTATATTCATAAATTATAACTAAAAACAGTAATCAATGAGTGATCGATTACACTGTTCAAATGCTTTAAAACTGATTTAAGAAGTTATTTTAGAATAAAAATATGTTATGTTTTTTTTTTACAAATTATAATATAACTTTTAATTTAGAATTTTAAAGTATTCTTAAAGAGACCATATAAAATAAGAATATTTTCAAATTAATCATATTATTATGTAGGTACCAAGTATCTAGTTATTACAAAGTGGATTTACTTAATTTGATTCAAATGCATGGATATTGGTAATCTTCGGTTATTAAATTATTTTTACAGTAGATTTTTAATAAAATATAAATTATTATTATAATATAGAAACTAAATTTAATGGTGGTCTTAATTGTTAGTATAAAATTTAAAATTATCATAAATTTATACGTAACCTATTATATCATCAAAGTATGCTGAGACAAACTTCTTCATTAATTTATACTTGGAATTTATTGAGACTTTTATTATGTTTGCTTGATTTAGGTCAACTTCATGTAATTGGGAAACAAAATATACAATACAGTTTTACACAGATCGATTGTACCGCTGAAAAATACGACTGTAATAGAATCTTGTAAAATCGATATAATAATATATTATAGTGAATTAGCTGGCGCAAGGTAGCCAATTGAGAGACGAAATCGGAGTTAAAGATAAATACCAATCAATTGATTAAACTACAACTCGTTATAATACACAATATGAATAATGAAACACGATTTGTCAAAAACGAACAATGTATGTTATACAGATCAACGTGTATAATAATTGATTATGTTTCACCCTTAACTAACATATGTTGTGATTAAAATTATCACAGTTGTAGATATAGTATAAGCACTAGGTACTTAACTATTTTCCCTAGTATTTTGTTTACGCTCACCGTAATTGTTTAATGTCCGACAATATTGTTTATATAAAACATCAAAATTAGAGCAAAGTTAGAGCTTTTTTTGAAAAACGATTTCTGATCAATTCAACAGTATTATATAATACATTACATAACAAGACCATTGCAGAGAAATACACATTTTATTATAAAACAAATGAATAAATGATAAATAATAATATAATATGTTATCGATCGAAATATAGCAACATATATAAGAACAATGGAAAAGAATTAACAAATTACCTTTAATATGAAGTACTAAATATTATGTCTCCGATGACTGCGAGAAGATAAAAAGGTCAATAATATTATAAATCAACATGGTATTTATTTGTGTTGGAATATTAATTGCGACTCCGGAAGTAACATGAGCATATAATCTTAGAATGATATGTATCCGGTATTAGTACTTCACCTAACGTTCCCAACTATAAAGCTAAAATATCTAATTTATATTGTTTATTACATTATTCAACTAGAAATTACTCGTGTCAATTTTCATCATAATATGTCCTATTAATAATACAGACACATTTGTTTGCAACTAGAAAAACGTATTTTGTTTTTCTATTTGCGTCTTTTATAAATTTATTGGTAACGATTTATGTACACCATACACTATACGAATTACAGATTCAAATTGCGTTTATATTATGTATGTCTTAGGTATTTTATATTCGATCAGCCGAGATTAGAGTTTATCTGTCTACATAATAATATTATATATATTGCTCTACAATTCTACTTCTTGTAACAGTACACATGCATCACTATAATCGTTTTAAATTGTTAGGATGAAAGTAGAGTGCAAAAGGGAAATAATAATTGACATTTTCCATTATCATCAGGTACTAAGTATTAATGGCTTTTTCAATTACTTACTTCCAAAGTGTGCAGCCATCGTTCTCACTACGTCAAGTCAACAGAATGTGCCTCAGATACTTAAGTGTGGAACCCAGTTTATCATATACGTCCACAACTTCATCTTCAACCTTAGTATGATTTTGTTCGCACAATAATTATATTGTATAGCAATGTCTACCACAACTTTAAGCAATCTAGAAACGTCCGTAATCCCGTTAGGAAACCACCGAAACCACAGCCGAGTAAACAGTGAGATAACTGCACTGCGCGTAAAATTACTCTGGTACTCATTAACAACAATGTTTTATCAATTATTCGATAGTGGGTACCTAACTAATGCATGTCTTCGACTAGGACATTCTAATAAATATGAATAAATACAATATTTTGTTGTTAAAATATAACTTAGATATTTTATACAGCAATAGTATACTTTTATTAAAAAAACTGAAAAAAATATTTATTTTTTTTTTTTTTAACATTGGAAGTTTCAAATTTTCAAATAAGTTAAATATTTTATGTTTAACCAACGATTAAATTTACTATTAATAATGTACAATACTGTTATAATGGTGTATAAGACACTTAAGATATAAACATTAATTATATTTAATCTGGACAAGTTAAAAATTCATAATAATAAATCAAAATACAAACTTGTAATATAATTTTTTTCAAGAACAAATAATTTTTCCACACTTTTTTGAAATTCTTTCTACCTACAAAACTATTTTAAAGTGGCTTGACTCTTGATTAAATATATATTCATATATTATGTTAAACAAATAGATATATCGTTATCGGATTTAAACAATTTGATAATTATTTAAAACTAAATGCAATTGTATAAGTATGCGTTAAATAATAATCATTAATTTTAATAAGTTTTTATCTAAAACACCACATTCGAATGCTACTGAATTTTTGAAATACTAATTATGCAGACATTTTTTTAAATTTAAAAAATGTGTTATATTTTTTAATTAAAAATCAAAATTTAATATTTAAATATTTTATCTAGTTTTGAAAATCATTGATGATTAAAATATATTTTTCATTAGTATATAATACAAATGATTTAACTAAAAGATAAAAGTACGAGTATATATAGATTAGAACAACATGCATGTAATGTATTAAACTATATTCAAATTTAAGCCTAAATATATATATGGTGATCAAATTAAGATAATAGTTTTTCAATAAACTAAAAAAATTCATTAGTCTTTTTATTATGTTTATAACTTAATCACTTTAAATAATTTCAAACTATTTATATTTAGAAGATATATATTTTAAAATATTTATTTATTTTTGGTTTCACTAATTTTAATTAATTTTAAAAAAATGTAATAAAAAGTTTTGCTCATAAGCCATCTTAAAACACATTTAGATAGTTTTCGTATATCCTGAATCATTTTTTGTATTTTCTTGAAGTACGAATATTGTATAGTTGAATCTATCTAACAGGATTGAACGCATACAAAATGTCTTAGCATTCACATCGTCCAAACATCTCTGATTTTTATTTATTTATTTTACTGCCATCCATTTTTGAAACTGGAACCCATTTACTTAACTTCATTGAAATTTCCCCTTTCCGGCAGATGTTTCTCTATTTCGAATTTATTTTTATTGTTTTTTAGATTTTCCAATTGGATATTAATCTTCACTTTAATAATGTCTATTTAATTTTTCAATTGTAAACTAACAAATGAATTGACGCAGATGCTTTATTATACACGATTCTTATTGAGTGTTGTAGATAATTAATAGTTATACAAATAATGCTAAATAAATATTTTTTAAAAGCTTTGCAAGCTATAAAGAATTGGTCCAGTACTTCAGTTATTTTTTACTCCACTCACTAATCCTATCTCGAAACTTGAAATGTTTGTACTATTTGAATATTACGAGATATTATTTTATGACAAACTGAATTCGCTGAGTCGTTAAAAAATGTTTTGGTTTATGATACAATTGTTCATATATTATTAAATTAAAATACTATTTTGGAGTATTTTTTATTCTAAATTATGGTAAACATTTTTTTATAAATCAACTTATTTTTAACTTAGACTGTATAATATACATAAACCTATTTTCCAGATATCTCTGATGAGTATACTGATGATAATCTTGAAAGGATTTTTTATACTATAAATATAATAACAAAAATGACAATAACAAAATCCAGAATAATTTTATGATATACATACATTTATATATAAACACTAAAGCGTCAGTGATATAAATATATAAGCTTGAATAATAAAAGAAAACATCACATTTGATCACTAGTAACCACATGTGGTGATAATCTAGAAAATCAGGGTAAAAACACAATGACCAATTTAAGCCAAGATATCATAAACACAACATGTGTTTTTCAAGTAATAAAGATGTATATTTTGAAAGACAATATAGTTAATTTGGTTATGAAAAAAACTTCTCTATAGCTGGCACATTACACCTCCGCGAGTATATATAGAGTATTTAATAATAACCTTAAATAATATTACTTACAATAATCATGATATAATAATTATTATAATAGGAACACCGTTCTAACCATAAAATGTAAATAAGTAATATTACACCTCGCAGTCAGAACATGTAAAATTCGATAAAGTCAAAATACACATTTTGTGAGAATCTAAATTTTCGATTAAAATATAGTATTATATTGATCTATTGAAACTCATACGAGTATCGCATTTTTAGTTAACATATTTGTTAGTTATTTTTACACAAATTAAAATCTTTAAAACGACATAATATGTAGGTAAGCGTAAGGTATGATAATCATTACAAATCATGATATACACAGTTTTTTTATTTTTGTTTTAAATAATTTAATATAATCAACGTCTTTGCAGATGCTTATGACGGGTAGTGGTTACTCAATGTAACCAATTTATAAATTAAATTATTAAAAGAATTAATGTGTTGTATATTATTAATTAACGGTATTGCTGTTAACGACAGATGGCGTCACCATTACTGCTCGGGAAAATATTATTTAATCATACCTATTCCGTTACGATACACGTGTATAGTAAAAAAATAATTGAAAATGTTAAGTTTAATAATTAAGAATTAAGATTAATATAATTATTTATTTTTTGATAAGGAGTAACAATTTCAAATAACACGATTTAACAAGCAAGTGGTATTAAGGAATATAATAAATTAAACTGATTTAGAAAAATGCCCCTGGGGATTTCCTAGATATAAAAGTCGTAGCAAAGATTTAGGAATAATTTATCCTTTTTATTGTTATCACGATAACAATAAGCTCTATATTTTCAACCATATCATGGTTATATATCTCAATAATTTGAATGTTTAAATTAAAACTATCGATAACAAAATTTGTATTAAGTAAAAATTTTGCATTGTAATTTACCAGGCACTTAAGTACAAACAATTTCTTTAAGTGAATATAAAGCAGAAAATTTAAGTTGATAAAGAGGTTTAATATTGTCTAAAAAAAAATTACAAGCTATAATATTATAGTAATAATTTATAAATTATATAAAAACTGAGTTTAAATGATACAATTTTTATCAAATCTATATCCATTAAATATTTTTAGTAAACACACATACTCGTATTCTACATTTTTAAATTTAAATTATAAATTATACTCGAAATTTAAATGTATTATACTATTTCAAAAACAATTTATAACCGTTATAAATTCAGTTGGTTTAATCTTTATACGTGTTATCAATATTGTCTAGTAATTTGTTAAAATTTATATGCCATTAAATGATAAAAACATTGGTGTAATTTAATATTTATAATGTATATATTATGAAAAAAAAACTTATTAATAAACGTATTTTCACCAAATCTCAAATCTCAAATATTTTATTTTTATTTTATAGAGCAATTTAATATCGTTTTTTGTTAAAAAGTAATATTTGTATATTAAATTAAAATTTTTAAAAAATTGATACAAAAAAAGATAGTATTATAAATAAATATAACCCTTTTTAAAATGAAAGTATACGAGTACATAAATAACTCAAAAAGGAAATAAAACATTATTAAAACCAAAACAATTACTCTGAGATAAAGAGTACAGAATGTTACGTGATTTTGTATTTTATGTATTTTTCAAATAAAGAGCAAGTAACGAGAACTCAATTATCTTTCAAGTTCTGATTCTTTATGTATTACTATATAACAAACCACTCATTATTGAAGAGTACGTATTGATTTTTAAATATTACATATTTTTCGATACTTTTAAAATATTCAGTATTGGCCCTTTATAATAAAGTTATTCATATATTAAATACAAAGCAATTTTATGTCAACTAGCTGCTATTACTATAATAAGTGGTAACCATAAATATATTGTTTATAATAATATTTATATAATACGAGTAGTAGTAGTAATAATAATAATAATAATTACAGAATATTTTTTTATTTATTTTGTTGTATCAATATCAAAACCTAAAAATTATTTATTACCTAGTTATTATAGGCAATTAATATTTTTGTTCCTACTCAGATTATGGCGAAAAGCAATGTGTTAAAATTTTATTACTTAATTACGTTCCTTAAAATTTGCAATTATTATAAAACCATCTAATATTATGTATTTAATTTTGTTATTTTATATATAAATTTAATAGTATATTAGTTCACTATTTCATTATGAAATATAGAGGAGTGAGGGTAGATATTAAATTCAAGAGCATTAACATTATATCTAAAATATTGATAAAAGTAAAAATGTGTATACATTTAATCATATTATATATATATACAGAGTGTATCAGATACAGATAGCACTGATTAAAAAAAAAAAAAAATGATGCTAATTAAACATACAACAAAAATTGTGAAAATTATATATTTAATAAATAATTTAAGAAGAATACTCATTTCAGGAAATTTCCAAAAATAATATTTTGAAAGAAGTTATAATGCTCCAAATTAATTGATGCAAAAAAATATTGATATTTTAAAAAATTCTAAAAAATAAACTAATTGATTTAGATAAATATTTTTACCATTAAAATTTTTCTTTTAATTAAATTTACAAATTGGCTATTTTGAATTTTTCCAATAAAAATTTAATCAAATTTAAATTTTTTTTATTTTTACTATTGAAAAATAAAAAAAATATATTTATATTGTACGTGTAGCGCAAGTATCTCTTAATAATAAATAAAAAAAAAATTTTAAAAATATTAAAAAGAACAAAAGTTATTCTAAAAGTCAGTTCTATCTGTTACACCCTGTGTATACAATTACTAATTGTAATATATTTTTAATTTTTGATTTATTTTTAATTAAAATGTATTATTTATTTTCAATTGAACTTAAACTTAAAATATATTATATTTTGGTGATAACTATAATAGAATTAAAAACGTTTTTTATGAATTAAATGCTTGATAAAAATAATTTTTAGTATAGTTCATGAATATTAATGCAATTCATGTTATTTAGTTTAGTTGAATATATTACAGATTATTATTCATAAAACCATCATATTATATGAATTAAAATATATAAATTCAGTTGACTACGACAGATGAATTCATAATGCATTGTTTATTTAATAAAATATATTCTATCTAGTATGTTATGTTCGTGTTATATAATGGCTGCTGATTCTATTGAGAAAAATGTTACATTAATAAACGAATTCTCAAACTTTTCCTTAACCGAGTAAATTATTTAAATAACTATAATATATAATTAATCATTAATTAAAATTATTATAAATAGAATTACATGTGTCTATATATTTATTAAAGTTAAGTTTCCATTTTCTGTGAAATTACGTATTTTAGCATTCATTTATTTTATCAACTATATTTTTGAACTATCCTATTTAAAATATTACGGAGACTAATTTATATTAAGTATATAAGTATCTTTGTATATACTATTTAGTTTTTTTTTTTTTTTTAAAGTTTCTTATTTTCCCATTCATATTTTGATATGAATCACGAAATCCGGCTTTAAATTTTTAAAAAATAATCTTAAATTGATATTTGCAAAAGTCTCACATGATAATATAAAAATGTATAATTATATTGTTGAGTACAATTATTTCTGAGAAATTTTATAAAACTAAATTTTAAAATATTTATTTCACCGCACCGTTATAAAAAAGAACACATTTTATTTGAAAAAAGTATGTATTCCCTATACATATATGTCTAATACGATGTTATTGGCTACAGGGTAAATCACTAGATTTCATTATCAGCATGTGGTGAAATAGAATCTTGGACGGTAGTGAAACAGAAACATTATTATAAAATGGCGATTTCTCTGAAAACATGAGGGGTGGTATAAAGGTATTGCAGAGAGGGCAGGAACACCGTGAGAAATAGCGTAGATTTATTTAAAGAGCATGAAATGGAGTGGAAATGTAAACGCACGTCCTGAAAACGATGGGAGGGAAGACAAACAACAAGGTTTCCAGGATGAAATTTCATCGTAAAATGGGCAAAATACCGGTTTTACAAACTAAAGAATTAAAATAAAAACTACAGTATTCCTAACGAAAAACATTGATTGCAATTTAATGGAACTTGATTAGTATTTCGAATAGTTAATAAGTATATTAATGACTTATTTAAGGCTAGCAAATAAAGATTTATATTCCAAAATTATTGTAAAGGGAAAATGTATTTAGCTACATTTTAATTAAATTTAATTAAACACAATAGTTCAATAAACGATTCTTGGCGTTATAAGATTAATGAAGACTAATTCTAGTTTTAAAAAAAATAATAATATACATATATTATATTATATACAATGCAATGTATGCATACATTAAAACATAATTGTCTTAATTTTATAAATTTTTAATTAATTTAATACTTAAAGACTGCATTGATGACCAACTGGAAAATATTCAATGATAAATACAAAAATTAATATACATTATAAAGGCATATTAAATAAATTATAACGAGCCCACGGGCCTTTAAAATAGCCTTATGCAGGGGTCCTGATATAAACACTATTTTTTTAATGTATTGTACAACCTTAAACTAAAGTATACACTCAAAATTGATTGTATTAAATAATTAAAACTATAATTTTTATTATTTTTTTTATTGATAATTAAAAAAAAAAAAAAAATAAACGATTACATATTTTAAATTAAAAATGTATTAGAATTTTTAAATAGTATTTAATTTATATGATAAAAATGTAGATGAACTGAATAGAATGCCAGAGACCTAACCAAAATTAGCGTCCAGATAGTAAACTTTATTTTATTTATTTTTGTTTTCTTGAAACTTTTATGAAAATATTGTGTTTAAAATATATGATTTCAAGAAATATTCTGAAACTCTTCAACATATTACAGAAATGATTTAAAGTATATTACATCAAATCTTGTCATATCATAAACAGAAACTAAGTCTGAAGTAGTTTTGGCCATTAAATAAATTGTTAACATACATTTTTTTCTAGTTTAAATAGAATATTTAAATTGTTAGTATTAATAAAATATTGCGATTAATTGTATTTAAAAATATAACGATAATATTACGATATTACAAATCGTATACAAATATAACCAAGTATTAATAACGTGATTAAGTATATTTTATTTTTTTATATGGTTATACAAAATTTTATTATTCATATAAACAAATGTATACAATTCAGACTGAGTTAGTTTTAATGTATTTAAACAAAAATATTAAAATATAAACTATGAAAATATGTTTGTTATCAATGATAACTGATACATTTTTTATAGTTAATTTCTTTTTCCTAAAAATTCATTAAAATAACATTTAAAATAAACTATAATACAATGAAAATATAATTATATAATCACTTAAAGTACTTTAATAAAATAATTAGTAAAAAATGTTAATACATTAAGAGTCTTTTAGTAACTGTATGTAACGGTACATTTGGTAGTAAAATCTGAAAAACCAATATTATGTATAATACGTATATAATTTTAAATTAAATTTATTATTTTCCCACCCTCTATAAATATGACATTTATTTATAACTTAAATATATTTTTTCCATAACAATGAATGGAAGTACTTGCCATATTTGTCAAGAATATTCAAGAATATCAAGTTCATTTTACGTAGTAGTTTATACAATTTGTTTATGATTGCTTATTTTAAAACCATATCCTTTTACTAAGAAAGCTAAATATTTATATTGAATAAGACAATACAAATTTTATTGTTTTATACAAATTGTATATATTAATATTTACTTATAGGTACTTTTTTTCTTAAATAATTATAAAATATCCGAATAACAAATTAATTATTTTGAGGTATCTTATCTTAAAAATGAATTATATAAATACTATACTTGATATTTTACGATTTCAATCAAAATAATGATGATAATTGTTAATTTTGAAGTAAGATGTTGCACGAAACAAACTGTATTATCTTTTAATTAGTTTAATGTGGTCTATTCAAGTTAAACACTTTTCAGTGGCATCACTGCATCAGTCATGAATTTCTGCAGAAATCAGTATATTTTTTTGTAAAACGTGTGCAAAAAATATGATTTTTATAGAACTCACAAGTTATTTATATCATAATTTCATTATTTATTTTTATGGTGATAAATATTTTAAATTTTACATTTATTCCCCACGTCATTGCTATATAAAATATAGTATTACCTTATTTATAAACACTTAAGTTATCGTAAAAATTCACATTAGTAGTAGTATATAATAATTATTCATCGTAATTATTAAGTAATTATTTTAAAAAATGTATCTACTTAAAAAAATATATTTTAATATATAATAATATTTATTAATTAATAATTTATTATAAATACAAAATTCCTGTGACGGCGTATTGTATAGGCAAATGTAGTACACTTATGTGATGGAGCTATTATAATAAAATTATATTATTGTCCACTGTCACACACTAATACCTATATTTTATATTTTTATTGTTATCATTATGTTATGTATAGTTTTATTATTGTAATAAATTTAATACTTCGTATAATATTTTTTTTAATGTTATCTAATTATAGTTTATGACTTTTGTACAATTGAATCTAGATGATCATCGGATTGGTACGATTTGACATTGATTTATAAATTATGATAATTATTCTTAAACGAAGCAATTGATAAAATTATATTTATAACTTGCAATATTATTATTCAAATTGTTGTCCTATATTACTGTTAAGTAAACCCAAACACTTTGATAGAATTTATGAATCTAGATCATGTTAAATTGTAATTCAATGATAAATCATTACACACGAGAAACAATTTTCGGCAAAGGCGGCCCTGTCATCCTACATTACTATGTAGTGAGTATATTTTATAACATATTTATATTGCTATTAAGTAGTTTATTTTACTACTAGTCTATAGTAATGCGATAGATTGAATTCATTTTTACCGATTTGAGTATTTCACTGTGTGGATAAAATACAAAATATATAATAATATACGTAAAATTTTTCAATTTCAAACTAATAAATATTTGAACTCAAGAACCTAAATTGTTATTTATAGTGTTCTATACAAAAAATATTACTAAAATTACTACTTATTAAGTTAATTAGTTAATAATTGTTAAAATTTTTAACTGATATAATTTTATTTTATTGTTTAATAATTTAAAATATAATATTATTCTTTTGATGTGTAATTTTATATTTATAGACTAGGTAGTAGTAGGTACCAAAGTCTAGTAGTCGTATTATATAATTAAAATTTTAAATAAAAATTTACACAATTTTTTAATAATAGTTTGTGAACAATAATGCATGGAACTCGAAACTCTTTTTCAAGCTTCTTACATCACATACAAAACAGGCGGTGCTGTTACAATGTAATTTATGTTTGAAGTTCATTAAATTTTTTAATTATTATGATTATAATAATAACATTTATAACGTTAATGAACAAATTACTTGGTTTTTATGATTTTCGTAAAGTAAATTAATTAATATAATAATTACTAAATAATGTGTGTATATCGTATTGATCAATGTTTTGATTTTTTAGATTTATATAGAGACTTTTATATACAGTTTAAAAATTGGTTATAAATATCACTTTTCGTTGTTTGATGTAACGATGCATAAAATTATTTTTGAATTAAGTTTACACAGAAATTAAAAGATAAACTTATAATATATTTTTAGGTGATTTTTACGTTAAAAATATCCTACAAGGACTGTTAAATTCATAAATAATATGAGACTTTGAATGTATTGTATCTTCGGGGTATTTAATTTAATTTTCTAAAAATATAAAATAATATTGTAATGCCGCAGTTGTTTGACTGCAACAGTACAACTAAACCTTAGTTCTACGTATAATTTAACAAAAAAAATTATATTTATACAGAGTTGTAATCTTTTCTGTAACATTAAAATTGAATTGTTTTCAGAACTCTTAATATATTTTATATAAATAAAATATATTTGTAATATTCACCTGGTATGATGAAGTACTCCAGGATAATAAAAAACGATAACCATTATTTTGCATACATACATAAATATAATACACAATTTTAAAAACTTTATTAATTGTACTGGGAATTTTTTTTAATAATCAACAGTCATTATCTTGAAAAGAGTTACTTTTTCTTTTATATAATTTGAATAAATTTCAAAAAAATTTTATCGTTTTCATTTCTTTGTGATCTAATTTTTTGAACGATAGTATACATTTCTTCTTTTATCTACTTTGTAGAACAACAATATGCAATTCACGATACGTACAAAATTCATCATTTTTTAACTTACATTATATTATATATGGTAACTTGACTCTATTATATACATCAAATAATTAAATATTAAAAATGTTTATAAAACCGTGTAATGCTATAAATCTAAGAGTTTACTATAATGTTCTGTAAATTAGAAAGAAATATTTTGTATTCATATTATTGTTATAAATAGGTACATATCTTATTGAGCTTAAAAACATAGTTATAAGAAATTGGGAACAATCAATGGTTGTCACACAGTATACACAATGTTTATAGACATCAGCCGACCATTCGTGTCAGATAGCATTGTAGACTGTGTAGTAATACGAGGAAAAGTTGTGTCAAACATGATTGATGAATAGGCTAAAAGACAAGTGTCCCGTGAACATACTGTACACGAGACAAGATAAAATTTCTCCTTGCTCTGGCCTTGGGGTCGTATCATTAGTTCATTTATTTTCCACGTATCTCATCCAAAAGTTTATTCTCATACTACCTATATCATTTTAATTATGAAGTTTCGATCATTTTCTAACACATGGTTATAGTAATAGACAATTATAGTAAAACATTACAACACTGCAGGTACTTCTTTGAATAAATAAAATTCTTAAATTATAATACATTAAATAAAATGTATATTAGGTAGCTAAATATTATAAATAATAAATGCATCGTTTGTAGTATACATAGTATATAGGTATAGGAGATGTAGATTATTTTATGATCATTTATTATCTTAAAAATCTCTCGTTAAGATACAATTTTTTAATATTTCCTTATACAGTATAATGACCTATGAAGATTTTCTATTTTAAGGTTCCAAATTTAATGAGAAATCGATTCCCACCAATTTAAAATAGTTAATACCTGTGAGGAATTTTATAGAATAAGATAATATTAGTTGGTGTTATTCGATACAATAATAGTCTATTTTCAAACATTAAAAGTATATACCTATTAACAAAAATATTCTTGAAAATTTTATTATTTTCTTAGTTTATGTGTGATATAGAAAAATAACTATCAAGATAATTTAATTGAAACTATTTACATGCTATTTATAGACTACATTTTCATAAAAAAAATATTAACTGCTTATTATACCTTTGAGATGTATCTATAATTATCGTATATCAATTGATAAATAATAATTCAGAATAAAATTTGTATAGGTATTATTTACGCAGTTCACAAAAAATTACACACAGATTTTATAGACCCTAAATACTTAAAATACTTAAATACTTTAATATTTTAAAATTGTTGACCTTTGAACATTTTATAATAATATTTACACTAATCCAGTAATCGGATTTTTTAACTCTTCAAATTATTTTAATTATTTTAAATTGCTTAACTATGATTAAACGTTCTTAATTAAGACAAAAGTTGGTAAGATAATAAATATAATGTTAGCAGTTAAGTGTAAGAAACATTACACCATTTTCATCATATTTTACTGAATGATAGTTAGTGTTAAATTCTTAGCCTTTACAATAAGTATCAATAATATCCAAATGTGAGGTACACAACCAATTGTTGATAACTGATACAAATACATATTTAAGAGGTTAAAAATGAAAATAAACTATAAATTGAAATGTGTTAGTATTAATTAAATATATAAGAATAATAGTTAAATATATATAAAATAATGTAGTATGTACAACTTAATTATTTATTTATAAAGCTGAGATATCACAATAATTTTGTTGATATAATATAAATATTGAATGAATAATGAATAATAAAATCACAATCTCGAACCAATAATTTTGTTAAAAAAAGTTTTAGTGAATTATTTTTACGCAAACAATTAATTTTATAAGTGTTGATAAAAATATTAATAATCGCTAAAAAGTCTTAAAAATGTAATACAAGATCTTGCAAGTTATTCTCATTAATTATTATCATTAAAAAATATATAAAATATTAATGAACATATTTTGATAGACACTTAAGAATATGATTTAAATGATACTATTATTTAATCAAAAAATAAGAATTTTATTGTAACGCCAAATTTGGAGCTACTTAATAATTAACCTTCGTAGTATAAATTGTATTAATTCTAAAAAATACAAAATACTCTCTCCATCATACTCGTTACACTAGTCAACTTTACTTAGTAATAAAGCCAACACTCTGGATATTTATAACCAAAAAAATTATAACAATTTATGTTATACTCAATAAATAACATATTTGATCTAATTAAAGACCATTTTTGTTACTTAACATTAATACTGCGATATAAATCAATAATAAAATATTTTCTTCATCACCGATGAATCAATTTAAATTTTATAACTAAATATATTAAAAACATCTGAAAATAAATTTAAAATCGAATTATAATTTATAGCATTGACGAAGCAGTTAATAATTTAACAACTCGTCCAATCAATAATTTACATGTTTAACACCTTAAACACTGCTAAGAACTCAGCTCATAAACAGTAATTTTTTCTCTAAGTAGTTCCACAAACTACTAGTTGAAAAACGAATTGCAGGATCACATTATCAAGTCACTTGAATTCCCATTTATAAAAACACATATAATAATATAAAAAATTCATTAAAATAAATTGTTGCAAAAGAATAAATGTGGTATGAATAAAAACAAATTGAACTTTTCTCGTAAGACAGATGCTTATGAAAAAAAAAAAAAAATTAAAAATTACTACAGTACAAATTTATCACAATCTCTTATCAAAACTATATGTCAGGACAATATACTAAAGTATGACGAATTGAAACAAATTTAACAAATCGATTCACATCCAAACATGGTGCATAATTGTTCCAATTGTTTCATTAAATAATATCTCAATATAATCAGATATTTTGAGTCGACTCGTAAACGGTTGACATGAAATAACCATATTATTTAAACCAAAAAAAAAAACTAAATTTTAGTGTCCGTATGCGTAGGTATGTATAGTCCACTTTAATTTAAAATTAATATAACCAATCTATAAACTAATTTACTAACTTATGAAACTTTCTTTAAGCCTATTTGGACGTACGGATTTAAGGGTACTGTGAAAAAATCGAATACAAATAAAATCCAAGAGTTCCAAAATATAGCATATTAATTACATTCCAATGCTCTATCATAATATATCTCAAACCTAACCCTGTATAATGATTTAATATGAAAACTATTGATAAAAATCACTCATCTTTCATAAGATACTTCAAAGTTACCACAATCCTCTTATAGTCTTATAAGGGATCTTTCCATCCTAACACTACCAAAAATCCTTAACACATGTTAAAAAAGGAAGCAACTCGGCGATTTGCTACAAATATATGTCATCATACAAGAAAAAAACTAAAAATTAAAAAATATATTCATTTACATAAGACATAAAAAAAAATAATAATCAAGTTAATTATAACTAAATAATGATGACTCCTTAATCAACCCTTTTCATGTCTATAATTTATATACTCTTAGTATACAAGCTTATTGTACAATTTGTACATAGAATCATTTATATTATAATATTTTATTGTAGGAAATGTATGTATTGTTGTAAAGTCAACGCTTCACAGTACAGTTTTTGTTTCAGCAGTAAATGTACCTACTACGCAAATATTATCATTTGTACAATAAATTTAAATTTTGTATTATGTTTATACAAATTATATAAAAATTCAATTTATGATAAACTCTTCCAAATAGAAATTACATAAACGTATATATCTATACATGTATCTGAGATAATTAACTGATTGAAAACGTTTACAAGAATATAATTTATTTATTCATGTTTTTTTTTTTCATTACTAGGAATCTTCGCAGTTTAAATACATTTTCTTTTAAAATTTGAATTGTAAAAAATTATTCGACTTTTGGCAAAATGATTTCTTTTTATCTTTCATGAATACTATTATTTTTAAGAAACTGTTAGTAAACATACTCAATATTTACTGTATACAACTTTATATTTATAAATTATGATTTAAAAATGTCATATCCAAATAATTGTGTTAAAGTAATTAATATACTAGTAACAATAAAATTATGGTGCAATCATATATTTTCAAAATATAATAACCAGTTACTATATTTTTAAAGGTAATAATAAATTTCCCTGTGCATAAAGAAGATATATTATTTTATGTATAGTGTATACTAATTGCATGTATGTCATGGTAGAGATAAGAATCAAGTTATTCGTAATTCGTGTATACTGTTCAACACCTGCTAAAAATTAAATGAATAAAAATATATTAAATAATAATATATCATCCAATTATAAAATAATTTTATGAGAAAAATGAATTGAACACTATAAACGTTTGAGTAAAATAATAAATAAATTGATCAAAAACAATACCATAAAAATAATCAAACAATAATAATTAATGATGATTAATAATCTAAATTATTATTTTCACCCATAAATGACTTACCTATGAAATGTTGAGTCATTAAACAAAATGTGAGTAATAGCTCACACTAATAAAATTGTAATGATCCGATATTAATGCTCCTACATACATGCATATGCCTTCATTGAATGTTATTACATTCAATAATTTACTATAATGAAACCAGATGATTATTTTTAATTTTTAATTATTTTGTTTTCATTGTAGGTATATTTATTTCTATGTCATACCTGTATAGTGTATATAAACAATGGAGATATTCTAAAACTATCTATAAAATACTATATTATAATACTATATAACACTTCATCAATTTATGGGGCTTATTAAAAGCAACACTATAATATTTTATATGAAACTACAAGTTTAACTTGATGAAATTTTCTGTTTCATAAAATCATTTTTTACCTAGTGCTTCATGTATAAAAAAAAGTTTTTTTTGATAAATTATTTTATTATGTTTAACCCAAATAAGTGGATATAAGTATATAACCATCTTGGTTTAGCCGTTATCGAGTTATGTACTGATGCGTGATATCGATTTATGAATATTTCAACCCCAAAACATTATTCATTATGGTTTTGTTACATTTTTTTTCTATATTTAATTATTTATAAATTTAGAATTAATTATTTTTATTTGTATATGATTCTTATGCGAAAAAGTTATTATACAATTCAATTTTAATAAAGGATAAACATTAAACATTATTTTTATTTAGTTTAATATTTTAAATTAATCAATATTATAACCCCAACAAATAAAAAACGAAAATAATATCACCTTCCCACTATCGAAGAAGTAGCTAATATATCGTAGAGACATAATATAATTTTTATTTATTTTACCAACATGTATTATACTATTTGGTGTTATATTAGTTTATACTAGTTCAAAAAACTTTCTTACCATAAATGAACTCTTAACTTTTGTTATGCTTCTTATAATCATACACTATAAGAAAAGTTTAAAAGATCGTTGTAAAAAAAAAAAAAAACATTCTTCAGAGTCAAAAGAAGATATTATTGTTGCAGAGCCATTATTTTGTTGGCAATGTAGTAAAAATTACTTTTATATATTTTTTTTTTCAGTTTTTTTTTGAGCATTTTTTTGAGCACCTATTTTCAACTTTTACTCAATAAATTTATTTATTTTATATGTATTTTAGATGTTAACAAATATCATTATGAAGTAGAATTTTATAAAATTCAGAAAAATAGTTTCTCGGTCTAATTTTATCGTACAATAAAAATGTTAATAAAAATATACTATGGATTGAGTCTTATCACCAATTTGTACTTAACTACTTAAAATGCATATTATAATATATAAATTTATTTACTTAAGTATATAATTCCTATAAAAGATATTAAACACTGCATGAGTTGTAATTGGATTACGTGACTCAACATTTTCACTTTTTTTCAAGTACTATAAAAATTGCCAATTCACCATATACATTTTTATTTATCTTGTTAAGTCGTATGTGTTTTTAAGCAACTTTATCTAAGTTCACATTTTTTATGAAAAATGATAACAATAAAATTATTTGCATGGCCAAAAATAGGAAAATAATCAATTCAATTCAACTATTCGTAATACCTACTTGGTAACTCTTTTTAGAAATAACCAAAAGTAAATAAAGTGAGTCTTGCAACACTTGTAGTTGTATAATATGCATAAATTATACACCAGTAAATAGAATTATAGTGATATGCCTATCTATAGTAACTTTCAATGAAATAATAATGATAAAAAAAAAATAGTTAATGTATTTTATACTTTTAGTAAAGGTTGAGCTCTGTGTATTTGGAAAAAAAATCCAAATAAATATAGAGATTTCAACCATTACTATGAACTAATCGTTTATCGTTCCAACTATTAATGTGTATTGGTATAATATTTGAATTCGCTAATCTACTTTTAATTCTATTGACTGGCTATGATTTAGATTTGTCTTCAATCAATTAAAAATGCGGGATTTAATTATAAGATGTTACAACTTTCAGTATCATTATGGATGTTATCAAGACTCCATTAAGTATAATTATCCGTAGTATATTTTACTGGATTACGCAAATGTAAAAAGAGAGATTTAAAATGTATTTATTTATATATTTTTTTTAATGTACGTTAAACATTGAATAGACTCAAAGGCTACTGCAGATAATCATTAAGTCTCCTACATTATAACATAAAATAAATTATAAATATAAAATGTATACATATATTGTTTATGTATATTAATTATTTATACGTTTGTTTTATTAACAAACTTAAAAACTATTTTAAATTGAATTATGAATACCTAACTAATATAATAGTTAATAATATGACAATATGATAAAATCTACACCTAAGTGAAATACCTATTTATTTATAACTTTAAAACATTAATTTTTTTATGTGATTTTAAATAATAGTCATTTAAGTTATTAATGATACCTATTATATCAATTGTAATATTATTTTTATTGTTTTTAATTTTACCAAAACGTCTAGTACAAAATATAAAATATTCACTCTGTATTTAAAATTTTTAGACAATGCTGCGATCATATTCAATTTAAGCTCCATCATTATATTACTTCATACTAAATTATACCACATAAATAAATTATTGTTCTAATAACAAAGAACACAAAGCAGGTATACGAGTATATATATATTTAAAAATAAGAATGATACAAATATCTACAATTATTATTTTATTATTTAATCACAAATTATAATTCTTTCAAAATATATTCCAACTTTACCAGTTTTTTGATAAACTGTATTAACTGTAGATATTAGCATCATTAATATCCTTAAAAAAATTCAAAACTGTCAGCATAAAAAATAATTATTATGATTTTATATTGGAATACATTTTGATTCCGTATATAAATTGTTTAATTTTACGTATTTTTTTTTATAGAACACTGGAAAACAAAACAAAGAATATTCTGATCTAAATAATATCTATATTACATATTGCTGTGTGTGTGTCATTGATCAAATTAATAGTTCCAGTATGAAAGAATTCGGAGACTTATACGGTTGACCCCAATGCAATTTATTCCCCAATTTTCTCAACGATTATTGAAATGGTATTATTATTTCTTACTTCCAATACATGCCTTTAAACTTCCAATATAGGCATGACAATTATTTTCTTTAGAAAATAATGGAGGTTTTTATGTATGCCCATTATAAAAGTATTTAATATTAGATCTTATACTGCATGTTACGATTTTATGTTGTCTATAAAAGAAATAACTATTTTAATACTATTTTTTTTTTTATTATTATCATTAAATAAAGCTTCAGCAGCGGCGATCATTGGTTGACATTTGTTAGTTATTTTTACATACCTAGTTAACATTAGTTATTATAATCTTTTTTTACAATAGATATCCAATTAATTACTTTTATGAAATTCAGTATTTGCTTGATTGATGATACGTTCGAACCTAGTGACTGGTATAGAAATTCTGTAATTTTATTTTCAGTTCTAGCGGCTTCTGATTGTCTGCATTCGACAAGTATATGTAGTCAAACGAACTCCACATGTTGCGTATTTGGTTTGTTCTTCTCTGTTCATTAAGTAACCATGTGTGTAGCGATTATATCCTATTCTTAGAAGTGTTCATATTACTTCTTCTTTTCTATTAAGATTGGCTATGTTTTTCCAACATTTTTTTTTTTTTTGTAGTCTTATTTTGCTAAATTTAGTTTCTTTTTTTTTTCTTCCATTTGAGTGACCATTTTTCTCCAATTACAGTATTGATGCATCTTAGTGTGTCTTCATAAGTCCAGTGTTTCCCGTTTTTTTGTATTTTGTTCAATTGATTATTATAATAAATTAATAAACAAATGACATAAATATATTTATAATTTTTATGTTTCTATAAAAATAATTTGTTAAGACGATTTATTCAATACTTTGTTTTTTAAAACAATAATTCTTAAATAATAATAACAGTCCTAGTTGTTGATTTTTGGTAAATCATGAATTTCTATAAATATAAATATTTTTAATATTTAAGTTTATTTTGTACAAACAATATTAATCTAATAATATAAAAAATTCAAAAAAATATTTTAAATTGTTTTGATTTAAATAATTGGGCCCGATACGACTGTTAGCGGTCCTTAACGGTGGTACCTCTTTAGGCATACGAGATTTCGTGGGGTATATTATTTTAGTTTCCAAGCTATTTACATTCTAAATGAATTAGAATATTTATACTTTTACTATTTCCTTACAATACTTTAGATTAAATAGCTAACTCTGTAAATATAGACACCTAGTTTTAATTAAAGTAATTCCAAAACTAAGAACTAATAAAAAACAATTTTATTCATTCATTAATTAATATAACCTAAAATATTTGCGAGTGATAAAAACTAAAATTTTTTATATTAAATTTAAATAAATAAGCCGTCCCATCATAATATTTATTTTTAAGTAAAAATAAGAAATAGCAATTTTAGTAATATATAATCAGCGATAGAAATTCGTCAACACAATCATTGAATAATATATATAAATAAAATACATCATTTTCTAATTAATAAATCGTATTTCCATTAAAATATAACTAATTAATACTTGATTATTAGTTCTGTGATCAATTTATCTAGAAAAAATCAATACTTCAAACTTTTCGTTCATGTATTTAAAGGTAATTACGACACGTCAATGGAATTTCTCAGAATAAATTAAATACTAATGTCTATTTAATCACATAAAGCTTGATTAGTTTTATACTGTTTACACATCAAATTATACTCACCCCTTCCATTTTAAATTATCAAACTATTATAAATAAAAACTATGTAGATACATTTTTCGATGAAGTTTAACTATTTTAATTTTTTACAAATACTTTGTCTTTGCAAAAAAAAAATATATATTTCGTTCAATGTTTAAACAAATAAAATAAATTCACTTTTATTGTAAATAAAATATATACATGATGTCTTCCATAATATTTTCCTATATTTCTTTTTGACATCAAACCTTATCCATCCATATTTCTATATCACTTGGATTAGAAAAATGATAAATTATATCACCGTAGAACACCATAATATTATGTAAACAACTTCGTAGAAATAACTTTTTGGTATACGTATGTTTAAAAAAAAAAAAATGCTTCAAAAAATGTTATTATTGATTTTGATTTAAGACTTGTTTTTAAGTCACGAAATTTAAATAAAAACAAATAGTTGACACGAAAGCGTGTATGAAATATGAGTAATATATGACATAAAAATTAGTCCCCATTCATCACTGACGTTTAAATGTTTAATGTATTCATATTTAAAAGCGACAAAACTAACTGTTACAGAAGCTACAAACAAAATAAAAATTATATATTGATTTATAGACTCCTAATATATTATAAAAACAGAATTATTTTTAGTTAAAAAGTATTGAAGCATAATTGTTATCAACTCAAATATTTATTTTAATAAACATAATTTTTAAATTGTAAAAATGAGCAATAGATGAATAATACATATTATATTATATAGTCTCCATATGGTGTATATATTTTATTATCAAATCTTTATTTAGTTATTTCTCTGCATAACATGCATATTACAATAAAAAACTTGTTTACAACTAGACATTTTTTTAAAATTTAATGAGACAATATATGTTAAAACTACATTTGTTGTGTTAATACTAAAAATATAAGACATGACTATCGCAAATAGTTTTGATTTTATTGCTATGGATACGTAAATATAACTGTTACTAAATATTCAAGAAAAATACATCTTGTGCATTTAAAGAGTTAAATGTGCGAAAGTTTGAAAGTTAATTTCAAAAAAAAAAAAAAAATTCTACACGTATGTATACCCAAAAATTTAAATTTTAAAATCATTACATTTCTTTAGAAAATGAATATATATTATTATTATTTAATCGTGGTGAATAAAAGACATCAAAATTGACTTTAGGACACCCCATTTCCTTAAATCACATTTAAAATGATCTTGAATTGCCAAATACTTTTTATTAAAAATATTTTCCACTTGGTATCTTTCACATTTCAAAAACCATTTCCGCATGTATTATTTTCACAAGCGCACACCCTTTATTTATTACTTTAGGGTATATTTTTTTTGTTTGTTAAAATATGAGTTATAGTTTTTGGGAGGATCCACCGATACACTTTTACTCTATCTCCACCGTCATCACAAATCGATAAATCCCTCAGTTATGTGAGGAAAATTCGTGTCATCAAGTGGGGGAACCTCTATGTATATGGCGATGTGTACCCGGTCATGACCGGAAGTACGAAGCACACATATGTTGAAACCACACCCTGCCATACATCAGTGTATTCAATAATTTAGCAACTCACGTTTACGAAGATTTATATAGTGAGTGATCCATTTATCGAACAACACTCAATATTTCAAACTCTATTAACGTTTTGGAGAAAAATTAATTACGTTATTTCCATTCAAAATAAAACAATAGTTTTAAAAATTATAATATATTATTTAATACTTTTTGTCGTTACCTTTTTCCTTTAATTTTAATTCTAACTTTTTGAATAAAAACATACATTTTTAATTTCATATTCTAAAGCAGGATACTTTTCAGAGTATTTTGTTAAATTAAAATTAAAACTCGGACAAGTAATTTATGAGTGTTACAAGTATTTAAATTTAGATAAGAAGAGTAGTAGATTAATATTTTGCAGAATATCCTCGTACCTTTCCACCCCACATACTAATACTATAAATACTGATAACTACATATCTCGATTTTTATATACGTATATATTTTTATAAATCTCAAAAAATATTCTGTTTTGAATATTAAATTAAAAATGTATGTTGTCCTTAAAAAAATACATGACTATAAACAATATTAAAATAATGTCTTCAAAAACATTAATAGATTTAGAAATAATAAATGTCGTTTGATAAAAGACTTAACCTATGTATAAACATACATATATGTATATTATGTTCTGTAAGCATTTTTTATTAAAATCAAAGATTTATAAATAAATTCAAGAATATCTTTTTTTCATATGATCTTATTTTCTTTATTATTATTATTATTATTTATGGACGTTAAACAAAAAACAAATATCTATTATATCAGAAATATTTATACTAAAAGGAAAATATGTTCTATTTTCTTTAAATATTAATATTTGATACAATATTCTTTTTATCTCTACAATTATAAGATTATTAACACTTTTACTTTCGAAAGAAGAAAAAATACCAAATCATTTAGGTTTTATTGATAATGCATTGTAATTTATAGAGCTATTATAAAATAAAACTTTATTGCGATATAATTTAATTATTCATGTATAGTCTATTATAAATATGTTGTAAATTACTACAGTTCTATGAAATCCTCTTATTTAAATAAAATAAGTAAATTCTACTCTCACTAGCAATCATTAATTACAGATTGTACAAATTTAAATGAAATAAAGTTTTAATAAAACACATTCGAGTAAACTATATTAGTTTTAGTCGAAAAATAAGTACCCAGTGGCTACTAATTAATTTTTTTTTTTTATTCTATAAAAGAAACAACACCAGCGTCCAGCATGTATTGTATATATTTTACAAACGTACTATATACCAAGTTGTACATTCATAGTAACCGATTTAATAATTTTTTTTTTTAATGAAAATTTACAGTTTTAAAATGTTCCAAGCTTATTTTCAAAACAAAACCTAATCAATACACTAATAAAAACCTCCAAGGTGCTCTAGATAATAATCTTATATTTAAATTGTATAAAAAATCAATTCAGTACAAAAATAACAAAGTAAAATTAATTATTATTACTGTGAAAGTAAAATTTGGTATTATAAGTCTGTAATATGTATAGGTGCTTATTAATTATACAAGAACTCATAAGCGAACAGTTTTAAATTCAAACAAGTGTAAAATAATAATATTACGTAGAGTTAGAGTGACTACAATATTTAGAGTTTCATAATAGGTATTTAAGTTCTTTGTCAATTGTATAGCGATATTTTATATAATGTTGTTAGTCTGCTGTTATCTGCAGAGAACCTGCAGGATCACGTAAGCTACTTCTACTGTAATTAATTAATAATTTTGTATGGCCTAATAATAGTATGTCGTTCCTTAGAATATAACAGTAGAGTTACGATGATCTTTAGGTTTTAATACAATGTAATATTTTGAATATTTTTTTCTTATATATATATATATTTTTTTTAATAATCTAACATGAATATTTTCAAATATTTTAATAGTATGGAAATTCAAGGAATTCGTTTATTTATTTTGCATGTTTTAAATATAGGTTTATGATAATATATTAATTTATTAAATTATTTTTAAACAGAAGGTTTGTACGAAATTGTAAAAATAATTGTGTTAACAATTTTGGCATCATGTACCAGAATTAAAGCGTTTAAAAATATATACCTTTATGTATAGGTTGTTATACATTTATAATTATATATTATATTCTTATTTATCATTTAAATATTAACACTCATTTTAAAAAATATATATATTTAAATCTTTTATTTTTTTAATATTTTAATTTACATTTAAATACTTAAATATAAGATTATATTATATGAGTAAAATAGTTGACCAACATTTTGTGAGTTAAGTTTTTAGATACCAATACTACGTTGATTTAACTTAAAATACCTATCAGATATAAATATTAAATACTCGTTAAATTATCGAAATTTGATTTATATAAACTGAAACTGTCAGAAAAACATTTTGATTTAGAATATGAAATAAAAAATGTATGGATTCATTTTAAAAAATTAAACTTAAAATATAATAATAACAGTTTTTTTTTTTTAATGAATCTATACATATTTTATTTTATATTCTAAAGCAAGTTATTCGCAAATTTTTTTAAAATTTTTTCATTATGCGAAAAAATCATTTTCAAAAATATATTTTATACTTTTGGGGATAATTAATGTTAACTATCAAAAAAAATTATTTACTATACTTTTAAAGTATGGACTATAATCTTATGCAATAATAATAAAATTTACATAATATAATATAATGATTTAATAGAACAATAATATACCTATTTCGTGTAAGTCTTTAGCGTTAACTGAGAAAATTTAGGTACTATTATTTCTAGAAAAATAGCAATTAGCCTAAGAAGAAAGGAATTTTTGTGCTAGCCGGACCAACTACTACAATTAAAATCATATTTTCAATCAAATACATGCTTTCTTCTTCGTTTGTTGAACTATCTATTACAAATAAAACTAAATTGCTTACACTGTGATTTTTGTTTTTTGACTCATTAAGCGTATTGGATTTATTTAAACTATTTTGAGTTAATTTTCTTGAATAGGTACAAGTGCGAAATTTTGTAATTTTTATTAACTTCAATATACAAATAACTTATATTATGAAAATCAATTATTACATTATTAAGAATGATCAATCAATATTAAAAATCAATACAAAAATGAAAAGTGACTAATTGAAATGAAATAATATACTCGAAAAATGAAATGACAGCGAGAGTGATGTAGTAACTTTTGTTTTTAATTAGACGTAGTTAATGAATTTCATTCATCTATATCTGTCCATCATTTCTCAAAATAACATTAAAGCTTGAACAAACTATCATTAATAAAGTGTGAACGACATTGTTACGGTTAAATATAGATTGTATACCTAAGCCGATAGAAATTGTTTTAATTATTTTGAAAGCTTAAAAAATGTTAATCTTGCAACATTTATGAAAGAATCTTCAAGTTTTTATTTAATGGTTTTGATAAATATTTCAAAGGGAAGATTAGGTACAGTCTACAACAAAATTAATGCATAAATTATTATTATAATATATAGTTTTTGAGCTCTGTTCAAGACAATATCTAAAGCTATAGGACGTAACATAATATTGTACATATATTTTCTAATTAAAAATAAATCACCATATGGATTTTTTAATTGTTAATTTAAAAAAAAATAATATAACAACTATACTATGACCAATAAACATATATAATATATATATATATATATATATATTTGTATAATGTACATATTGCATTTTTTATTCTTATAATACCTATTCTAATTTGTATATCAAAATCAATAAATCAATAATCTTACATAACTATTAGCTTTTTTTTTATACTAAACAATACTTAACAATAGCGAACGCCAAATATTTATATATAAATATAGTTGTTCTATAATATTAATCATTTTAATATTAATCTATACAAACAAACCGAATTTAGTTTCAAAATAGTATTTAAAATGTGTATAAAAAGTAATATCTACATCAATACAACTCGGCCAGAATTATATTATGTTTCTAAATTTTCTATTTTTTATATCTATTTATTATAGATTAAAAATATGACCTTCGGTTAAATTTAAAAGTTAATAATTAGGTTAAATACTTATAGTAATTTATCGATATCAAATTATATTCACCAGAGTAGTTTCATACTGTTATACCTATACTTTGTTAATATAATATTATTAAATAATATTATCATAAAAAGATACTATTCTATAAATATTTTAGTTAAGCACTTTTTTTTGGCTCTTATGTGGGTAGCAACAATCTAAACTTTAGATAGAACCATATTATTAACTAAAAGTAATTTTTGAATTTTTTTTATTATTAAATTTTTTTTCATCTGATTAACATTAAACTACACTGTTTATGCATAAATAATGTAATTATTTTTTCATTAAATTTATAAAATAATAATTTATCTTCGATTCATCAGTGAAAAAATATTAAATGTTTATTTAAATAAAATTATTTTTTAGGTAATACTTAATTATAGAAATTAAAATAGTAAATATGATGTATTATTTACATTTGAAATGTTAGAATTTAAATGTTTTTTTTTTCTTTAATACAATTTATTGATTTAATATTAAAATGAATTTTCTTTAGCGATTTAAACTTATTAAAGTTCTGATTGGAGTTATAATACAAACGTTATAACTTTGTATTTACCTTTATAAACAATTGTCTATTAGTTGAAAAATCACGTAAATGCTTATCTTTATGTAAATAAATCTGTGACATAAGACGGTTCTTCAAATTAATATATGCAACATAAATTTAAAAATGTGAATTTAACTTGGTTTATGAAATAACTATATTTTACTGGCATTTAAAGTTTTAACAAGTATTATTTAGAACATTCTTGGAGTACCTACTTGGGTATCTTATATTAGTTTACTTATAAAAACACGACAAATTGGTAAGGTAAAAATGTGTTCGCTCAAACGTCCTTCCAATTTATTTTCTCTGGAGACCAAAAATTATTTCCACAACCTTTTCCCATTTCGTATAACTAAGTCGATACTCTTCCGCTGCAAGTACCACGTAGTTTTACGCATGGACAATCTTAGGATGAGGATATGAAGACATAATAAAATATAAAGCAATTTAATCAACAGCAGTGGTCCTCTCACAATTCATCCTATATTCCGAAAAGCATCATTGAATTTTCATTACTAATTCTTCCGATATTGATACAGCTGCGTGTGTGTGACAGGATTTTTCTCATGACACTTAAATGCTTTGAAGTAGACTGAATCCTTTGATACAAATAGAAGCATATGATATGGCCGGATGAAATTCGTGTATTTATTCGTGTAATTATCACCCTTATATTGAATATTAAAATGTTTATAAATAGTGTGTTTGAATTATTTTTTTTTTATCTTACAAATACGACAATACCATTTATAGAAGAGATTTCCAATCGGTAAAATCAATGTAAATTTAAAATTATGCATTTTATTAGCAAAAAAATAAAAAGAAAAATATATCAGAAAAACAAAACTCAATGTTTTCATTAAAAAAGTTCAGAGACATTGTTTATTATATTACCTATATTCTTTAATTTGATCGAATATTAAACATAAATTGATCATATTAACTATATTAAAACATAGACAAAGTGGCTTTTAAAAAGAAACTTTCAATTCAAAATTGTTTTCATCTACAAGAGTGTCAGCAATATCACTGTAATATCCATTTTATACTAAGGAACCAAATTTTTACATAAAAATAACATATATATTTTAATTAAAGTGCCTAATTCAGTATACAATACTATAATATTATAATATATACAAAAAATTCAAAGATATAGAATAAATTTAAAAATAAAAAATCACGTACATATACCAATAATTACGTTACATTTTTCCAAAATTATTTATATTACTTGGCTTCTACATACAAAATTACCTACTATCTATGCAAACTAATTTCACATTACACTTTTTTTAAATGTGACTTGATTTTGAAATTTATTTGTATATTATATCTTGTAAAAAAAATTCAAAATTATTTTATAACTGAATGAGTATAAAAGGATTATTACATGTTAATATGAAAATAAAAATTATTTTTACTCAAATAACATGGATAACATGTTATGCTTTCTTCGCTATCGCTCTACTGGTTAGAAACTTTAAAGATTTTTACTGTGTTTCTTACATTTATCATGTTATTCAAGTGCATCAAAATTACCCATAGCACTTGTATGTTTTAACTCCAAAAACAATATTCATGAAGAGTGTGTATTTAAATATTCATAACTTAACAATATCTTGATATTTTAACTATAATAACAAATTTACAAGCAAATAACAATTAAAAACTGTATATCTTACGCGATCATTACAAACGTAGTAATGCAAAAATTTAAGCTTCACATACTAATAAAAAAAAAATTGATATGTATTTTAAAAATGTTTAAATTCCTATAAAAATAACTTATGAATAACAATGTATTATAATATATGAATTGATGTCTCGTAAAAAATAAATTCGTGTAATTTACTTGCAACGTGAAAAGTACTATTTGATAACTGATAAGCTGAGATAAGCGATTGAAAAATATATTTATATAACATCACAATATTAAAATATAATGCATGTACCTAAGTGTGTATCACTCAGATAAAAATCCAATGCCTTATAAAGAGGGTGTTAAATGAAGTAAGGAAATAAAACGGTGCAACTGAATTGGACTTTTTCCAAATTCTAAGTTTTGATAACGTAAAAAAGTGAAGAAAATAAAGTAATTTATTGATATGGAGTATCAAATTAGGAGTATAATATTATATTATCGTAGCACAATATATATTATTATTAAATAATTCAACTTATATTATTTTTTATGATGTTTTCTGACTGGCTGTAATTTAGAGGATGAGAACTTTTTGGAAAGGTTTGTTTATATTCGCAAATAATCCAGCATCAAGGGGATTAGATTGAAGTTAAATTGGGTTGAGTTAAATTACAGTTGGGGATTGGGCTACTTGCTATACTCTAGGACAAAGAGCATCTGTGAATTTTTTTGAGGCACCATTTTCCTGGACAGGATTATTATTGCATAGTGACTTAAAATCTGATTTCGATCTGTTACCATACGTTTGTTTTTATATGACTAACTTGGCGCTTAAGTTTTAGGCAATAAATACTGTACACTTGATGACCTTTCAGATTTCATTCGAAAATAAATCAGAAGGATTTAACGAGATATACACATGAAGTACATGGAAAAAATTTAAATGACCACCACTTAAAGGACATTTAATTTCATTCATGAATATTTTATTTGTTTTCCTTGTTAATTAACATTGTATAATAACTACATACACTAATAATTGTAAAAATCAAACATGTCTTATAATTTGATATTAATTGAATTTGAGTAATTTTGAAAACCTAATATCTACATTGTAAACTTATATAATATATAATAATTAATATGAATTTTATGCATAAAAACGGTTTATTATTGACTAGGTATGCTAATTTCCATATTTTTAACTCAAAGTAGGTATATATTAAAACATATACCTAGTCAATATTTTAGATGTAGCAATTCTAATACATATAGTTGTAACTTTGCTTTAATACAATACTATTAGATAATGAAAATTATTTTAAAATAAATAACTGTACTAAGAGTTTGTATTACACATAATTTTAAGTTTAATATGTTTAACATATTATATCTTTATTGATGTTTTAAATCCTATTTATCACACTTAGAGTAATACTATTCGAGCATTTACACTATTTTCATTACCTACCATATAAATCTTAATGAAATACTATAAATCATCACAAATAATAATTAAATTACCTACAAACATATATGCTGACACGTTAAAACAGATTGCAGCGGAAGAAGTGCTGTGTATTAATCATTTAATATGCTTGATATGTAACTTCCGTGTAGTTTTTAGTGTAATTATACACCTGTTAATTCATTCGTAAAATAATTAAACATGTTTATAATAAAAAAAAAAATGGAATTATTTAATTTACATTAAATTTATGGTTTAGTGTTAAAAAAAATGCAATAAATTAAATTAGTATGGAAAATCATATGAAAGGAAAAAGGTATATGCAGACACCACATAATCATAATTAAATTGAAATATTAAAAACATTTATTTCCTTCATCTCCTAATTAATTAATACAACTCAATAAATGAATAGATTGACTTTATGTTTTTTTTAAGTTGGTATTCATAATTTTTTTAAAAGATTTAGAAGAGGTATCTATATTAAATTAGTAACCTACGTAAGTGAAATAAATTAAGGATTTTTAGAATAAAATATAATATTTGGTTTTCAACTTAATTTAAATTTCGTTTATTTGAATGTATTATAATTTATTATATAAATTATATTTTTTATTTATTTTCTGAACTTTTTACTTTACAAAACATGAAATGGGATGTTTAAGAATGATGAAAAATAAAAGTTTTAATGAAGTTATCATAAACAATGATATTTAATTTTAATTTTTCTAAACCAAATTTCTAAAGTATAAAAAATCTATAACGTTAATTATAATTAATTGTATTAACACACATATGCTATTAAATGTCGTTGAATATAATAAGGAATAAATACTATAAAATAGTACATATAAATACTATGTATGTGCTCAGTTTCATTTTGAAATTTTCAATTACATAAACTCTAAGACCATATTTTCAAACCGGTAACTCTTACTTTTAAAATAAAAACTTACATGTGTGAATATAATTCCTAATTTGAATTAGTGATTTTTAAATTGTTAAAATCTTTATTAAAGATACATAAATACATTTATTAAATGTATGTATTAAAAAATAAATACACTTATCATTTTTGATACACAAAGTTAAACAACATAACTCAAAAATACTAGATTGAGTTTTGATTTTAATGCGTTATAACTATAAGAAAATATATCTGCTATATAATTTAAAGTAGAAAAAGGAGATTATCGTTAGAAAAACAGAAACTTGTATCTACACAAGATAGTCCTTAAGCCTTAAAAAAAACTTCAAGAATTTAAAATATGGCCTTTGAGTATACTTAAAAATTCCAAAAAAATATATTTTTAATAACTAACTAAATTATTTAAATAAAAAAAAAAAATGTTAATAATGATTTAATCACTCTGTGTGTTAAATCAAAAAGGTATATTATTTTATGGAAACAATTCAATAACAAATATAACCATGGTTAAAAATCAAAAACGGTTTCATTTTCTTTCTACAGATTTCATAGACAATAATAAAGTCGTTAAAATTAAGTATAGGTAGCTAGCAGCTGACAGTAAAAGACTATAAATTTAACAAGCAATGAATATATAGAAATATAATTGAATTCATATATGTATAATATAGTTATTCATAAATAATAACATTCTTGATAATATTATGTTTTGTTTTTTTATAGAATTCGATTACTATTTTACGTTATTTTTGTAACTAGGTGTGAAGTAGAATCCATTTATGCGTCTGTTGTTTTAATATTATAACTAAGCATGTATGGAAACAAGGATATGGATAAAAACATCCCTTGGGTATATGGGTATAGGCCATAGCATACAGAAATTCATATATGATATAAAAAACGACATAGCAAAAAAGAAGGTTACTCTTCCGGAACGGCGAACGTCAAATAATCGGCTCACAATGTGTATACTGTATACAATGCCCGGTCACCTGACATGGAATCTTACGTAATCCATTGACTATTATAAATCCCTATGATGATAAATTCCCGAATAGTTCACCATAAACATATTATTAAATACATACATATCCCTTATTATTCATTTTTTTATGACACGTTTTTTTTTTTTTTTTTTTATAAAACATTAAGAAGTATTCAGTTAAACAAAGTAAAGAATATATCATAATACATTAACATCAATGTACAAATGTAAAATTGTATTTGTATTATTATTTAACTTGGATAAAATCAATCGATATTTAACGTATACATATTTTTCATCTATCATATAATTTTATTCTACAGATCCGATATAGTATTACAGTGTAATACTAACGATGTGTGTTAAGAAAAAAAAATGAAATCGATGTAAACATCTTCCAGTAGCATAAAAGTTATCTCGTCAATAAATTATATAAAAATAACCTAAATTAAAATCGAAACCAATAAAAAATAGCATAAAATATATGGTAGCATAACGATTTATCGTCATAATCAATTACGCTTGAAATGTACGATACGAAGATATATAATATTAAACTCAGAAAAAATTATTGATATCAGAATCACATACAACGTACTGAATGTAGGTACTTATTATATATTATAACATTCCAAAAAAATATAAATAAATCATTTGAAAACATACCATAATGCAAAAATAAAAACACTTACTATAATACAAAGATATACTATTTGTAAATGCACATAAACTTAATCTCAGACATGGTTGTATATTTTAAGTATTTTTAAAAGGAGTAGCGTTCCCCTGCTTTATAACCTATTACTTTAACAGTATTTATTTAATTTAAAACTGACCATTAAACAAATATTCAAGGCCTATCTAAAACTTATGGGATCAAAATTGCAGATGTTTGTCACAGTACTCACGTCGTCATCAGGTGTCCGTATTACTCATCTACTATCGTAGTATCACATCGGAAGTGGTTCTAGTCGTTAAATTGTTTATCAAGTATCTTTACTATCAGCCACTTAACTTAATCACCCCCTTCCAACCACATGGCATAACATTACCGCTTCTAATATGAACAGCTATATACTAGGACATAATTAATTTTACATAAGCCTCCTAAATAGGGTTGAGTAAAATGATTGCCTACGTACTAAATTTAAAATATAAAATGTTAAATATATTAAGAAAATGTAAGAACATAAAATTTATTTTTTAACGCATTCAAAGTAAAAATATAAAAAAAAACCAAACATATATAGTATACATAAAAAATAATATGATAATTATTAGCAATAAAATATAACTGATAATAATGTAAATATAATAATACCTATTAAGAATTTGAAGTAAGAATTATACTAAAAATATAAAATTCAAAACTTTAAATCGTTAAGAGGGCGCTAGCCACTCATAACTTATAATATAAAAACAATGTTTACGTGAATGAATACAGTAGAAAATATGTCAGTACTAAAATTATCAAATATTCATAGCAAAATGGAAGAGAATATTATAAACGCTTATGCGTGGTTATTTTTAGTTAGATCAAATAATTTTTAAAGTTTAGGTATATTTTTATTTTTCTATAAATTATTTAAAACGAGTGAATTAAATTATTAAACTTTTAAAAGTCTATAGCACATAAATTTTTTTCCTTTATAAACTGTGAATATAGGTATGTTTATAAAAATTCAAAGATACTTTGGTTTTAACTCATGGAAAATAATTTTTTCAAAACAATTTTAATGTACACATTACACGAGTGCTACATTTAGAAGTGTATTATGTTGACCATTGCATAGTTATGTATTAGTAGTTTGTAATGTGTTTATAGTATACGTATTATATATTAGTGTAGTTTTTACCAATAGTAACTATTGTCAATAAAATATTGCCTACCTACATTAAATTTTTGCACCAAATACCAATTCATTTATTAATACAGAGCATTAAATATTAAGTTAAATTAAAGTTTGAAGATGACAAGTTAGGTAAGCTATAATTAATAAGTTATAAGAGTGAACCACTTATCACTATTGTCAATACTTTTATATATTATAAGTATATCTTACAACTAGTAATATAGTAATATAAGTAAATATAAGTAATATAGTATACAACTTTGGATTATGCCACTGATATTCTTAATTATTAGATAAAAAAGTATTGTATTTATGTAGTTTTATTTATTATGCAAGATACATATTTATACTTATTTAAAAAAAATATATGTAAGTATTAAAATAAAAAATGTAAAATAAAATTAGTTATTAAGACTTTTACACAAAAAAAAAGTATGGTAAAACGTTATTATAACTTGTAAAGCGTACGGAAATAAAATGTTTTTCATTTAAAAATATTGTAATTCATTATAAATTTGTATTATCATCTAATAAGTTTAAAAAATATTATATCTTATACCTACAAGTTACAACAAAATAATGTATCATAGATTATAAATTAAAATACTAAATATAATCGTTTTTCATAAATCCTAACTAGCCATCGTAAAAAATTATTTAACTTTATCTTTTCTGTACATTAAATTGTGTAACCATGTGATAATTAATTTACTCAAATATTAATTTTATGTTTATCATTTGCATAATTAACTGTAAAATACTGAAGGTATAATCAAAAATGTGACGTGTAAAATTTTTCGGGATTAATTTTAAATTAATATAGCTAGTCCAACATTAAGTATAATGTTTCATTAAATTTAATAAAATGTTTACTTAGTAACCAAACATTTTTATATTATATACGTACCTATAGTAGTTTAGATAACAATGTGATGTCTGTATTTCATTAAAAATGTATTTGATCCAATTTCTATGCAATATTTATAAACACTGAAAACATCATAACCATCGTTGCTAACGGTAAAAATGAAACACAAAACCGAAACGTGTTATTTTACCTATAACGAGAAATATACTAAAGTAATTGAATGTTTATACATACATAATAATGTCTAAGACAATATTGCTGTGTACAATATGCACATGGCGGTAAGTATTTTAATAATATTAGTAATTGTATTATGTTTGTAATTTGGTACCTTTCATGTTAACAGATTTATAAACGTGCGGAGAAAAATTTTGGAAGTATGAATGTAGTAGCAAACAATGTTAATCGCCCAAGATGGTATATTGTTGGCAATCAATTTGTCTCGCATCGTGGACAAAGACAAGTAGGCGTCGTTGTGGTGGATGAATGGTGCAGGGGATCATTAGGAGGGAGGCACCCATTATTCGTCACTTCCACCCGGCAGTGGAAATGGTAGTGTTTTTTTTTTTTTTTTTTAATAAGGTAATATAACAATGAGAGAAAAAGGGGTATTTTAAAATACACAAGAGACCGCAATTAAAACGTGCTTCCGTAAATTGCATTGTTGAGTTTTTGAAACCCCTTGAAAAAGTACTCTACCACACATATTCAAAGTAATCATTGCAATGTGTTGTAGTGTATACCATCAATTATGCGTGTATTCTTTTAAACAATTTACAATATTATGAAAAAAGAACAAATTAGGTAACAAAATATATATATATACACATTAGTGAATTAAAATTGTCCCTATTAATATACAGTCTCAAATTTTAGATCACATTTACAGTTTCTCATAAAATTAAAATACTTTAAAAATAAAGCTATAAATCATGAAATCAATTTTTAAATGTCTATTTAAAAACGGTAGTCTTCATAACCTTCTAACCTAACCTCGGATTATTTATGATTCTACGTACCATGTTATATTTTTAATACTTTCTAAAATAAAATATGGATAGTTTTCGCATTTTATTATTTTTAAGATTAATTTAAAAAATAATAAAGACCAAAATATTGTTCTTATTTCAAACTTTTAATGTAAAAAATATCAAACTTAACATTTAAGAATTGAGTATGATACTAATATATTACAATTATTTAATTACTTCATTCTCAAATTTACTTTAAAAATAAAATAATTAGAGATACCAACAATTAATTAAAATGAATGTTCAACTATGTGGTAAAAAATATATAGTTCAAAATATTCATAAAAATGTTTTCATTATCTAAAAATTAATCAAAATGTATATAAAATATTTAATAATAATCACCTTCAGTTTTAAATTATTTATTTAATTTTTTTAACAAAATGCAATATTATTACACTTTTTGTTCAAACAAAATGTTTAACCCGTTGTAATAGTAATAATATAATAGGTATATACTATATAGTATATACCAACTCAATATAATACACTCATGTCTTCGTCTGCAATGATGCGAGTACTTGATATAAGACATGTTTTCATCGTTTCCATCAAGGTGTTGGCGAAACATCTGTTATTTATGTCAATCACAAACAGAACAAACGTTCTCATCGCTTACCTTATTTTATAAAGAAACTATTAAAATTGAATTAACTTAACCTACATTATAAAAATTACTAAATAAGTATAGTATAGTCTCATAAATTGACTATTTTACAAACTATAATATATAATTACTAGCTGAATTACTTTGCCTATGTGTAGATTTTGCTTTCTCAAATTAAATTCTTTAATCAATACACATTTTTATGTTTTAAAGAAGAAAAAAAATACTTTGCTTAATGCCATCAAGTACGTAATAGCAGTAGTAGCTGAATTATAAATATAACAAAAAAAAAATAATATTAATAATATTTACAAATGATTCCTAATGATTCTATACGTATTTACTCTGATATAGCCTAAGTCAAAACCTCTTCGTATACCACATTCAGAGTTTTATTTTGTGGTGCATAAACGTATAAATGGCCAGGTCTTTCAACTCTTGAAAATGTCACATACAATGAGCCCATGAGAGAAACAGTTATTTTCCAAATCTACACCATAATTAGTTAAAGTAAAAATATTTTTTCTCCCTTAGCACATCCAGTCAAAATTTTAGCTTCAACTACATTTTATAGATATATAAATTACACGTAAAAACGTTAACCTAACCTTACCGATTTCAACCTTTTAAAATCAAAATTTTGCAAAAAGTTGTATAGCATCGTCACAAAGTATATACATAAAAAAACCTGATCTTTCATACATATAAGTATTTATAATTTAAACAATGAATAAATGCTATTAAATATATGAAATTAAAAATATCTCAGATAAGGAAAATCAAATTCATATTAAACTAATAGAGAAGCGTAAAATCTAGTACACCGCAGATTAGAGTGCAAGGACATTAAACTATGGTTGTACAGCTGTGAAAAACACGAAATGAATTGCATCTACAGGTGAAGGATAAAAAGTATCCTTTTATAGCGAAAGAGTTTACAAAAAATATTAAAACTGCCCAGGGTAGTTATACTTATCCATTGATAGAGTACCTTCCACCTCCTTTAAGCCACCGATCTAATTAATGGAGTCAAACTACAGATTTGAATATATGGTAAAAATGACTTTTCAGCGTCCAAGGGTTAGTCCAATATCAGCCATATCTCCGGAGTATTGAGTGACGTAAATTTAGTCGATTCGTCTTTTACCTTATCCCCAAAATACAGAACGACGCAGTTTGTTACCGTGTCTATATACTATCCAAACAAAGACAAATTACGATTGGATGATCTAGGGAAAGGGGGGGAGGGTACAGGTATTCTCGTGATCTCAAACCAAGTAAAATCAGGGACTTTTCTACACCTCCTGGGAGGAGTGTGGAGGTATTGTGAGTTATAGAAGCCTTAACGACTAGAACCGGCCGCCCTTTGGGTTTCACAGTAGATACGAAGGAAATGGTTATACCGGTGCTTATAACCCTAAAAAACGACTTGTGATCGTTCTTCAATTGAATTCACCTATTTTGAACATAACGAATGATGATGGTAACGAATAACGATCATGAATCTCCGTGTCTCTTAAATATCTTATAAAGCTAATACAAGGTACATGGTTATATCTCACAAGAAGTTCAAGCCCGGAAAACGTATAGTTGATTAAATGAAAAATGTCACGGAGTGGCCCTAGAATCGAATTAAAAGTATAATAAACGGAACATTTTATTAATAAAAATAAGCTACCGTGTACAAAATGTGACTAAATATAAAAAGAAAAACTGCAAATTAGTATTAAAACTGTAATGGAAATAAAAATGTCTATAAATTTTCCAACACAATTAATAAATACATTGACAATTGTATATAACACTGAATATTTAAATAGTTTATAATAAAGTATTATATTTTCCCAGTTTGATTTATTTTTTTTAACTAAAAACTGATTAATGGAAAAAACAATTTTGCTGTGATATGTCATATGTTATAATATAGATAACAATATGTAAAACCTCAAGTAAACAATGTCGTTGTTAAGTTAATAGAGTAGGTACTTGATGAATAAATAAATAGTAAATACAAACAGCTAAGCATTAATACGTATGCATTATGTCTAAAGGAAAAAATAATATAATAGAATATTACTAACCATAACAATTAACCCCGAATTCTCGAGTCTCGTTTCCTTAAGGCATTTTAAACTTTAAATTATTATGAATGATAAGAAATTAATTAAATATTTTATATTTTATTATTTACACGTCAATCGAAATATTCTGAAAAATATTTTTTTTTTTAAAACGATGATACAATATTTTGATTATAATATTCTTAATAACATATCCACGTCCTTGAAAGTTAATATTATATTTATAAATATACATACATATATATATATATATATTTTTTTTTTAACACCTAAATAATAACAATTGATATGAGAGTGTTTTGTGCCAACAAAAGTTACATACCTAGTAAAAAAATTAGCATAAATATTATAATAATTGTTTGATATTTCTTAGGTAGTGGTTTTACAATGTCAAGGTATCTATATATTTTATAAATAACTTCAAAGAACTACCAGACACATTACATTTCTAAATAATGTAAATAACACAAGTACTACAAAACTCGCTACTAAACAATAACACATCGTCATTTTATAATAAAGTTATGTATAATAAAAAATGTATTTAACATTATAGATTTAAATTATTAACGATGACTAATCAATAATTTATAGCACCAATCCTTTATATTCGTCTACTTTATTTAATATAATATTACAATTATATTTTATGATTTCATAATTAATCAAGGAAGAAACATAAAAAGATGATTCCTAATTAAGGAAAGAATTTAATAAAAATTGTTTTTCCAGTAAAACGAGTGGCACATTAACACATTTTAAAAATATTCGCAGAAATTCACACTAATTATTGGCAAATGGAATAGGAATTAGTATCTGGAAAGTGAGATTTCCGAGTGCATATTACTTTCAATAAAAACTAAATTAATAATACATGTGTAACACAATGTGATTAAGTAATTAAATGATTTCTTTTTTTAATATCCATATTTAAAATAAAGTTATATAATATATCACACAGTCATAGACATCGTACTGTGTTAACACAAAATAAGTTCAATAGATATCACCAATGATTTTGATTTAAATTATTGTTTATCATAATATGAACATAAAAGTTATTAATTTCCATCGTAGTAATGCTTATAGGTATTAAAAACAATTTAAATAATTTATAAAGTTATATTATAGAAAATTAATTACTAAAAATATACATAAAAAAAAAATCAATTAATTAATATTCAGTTATATTTAAATTTATCTCGTTTATTCATTTTTATTAAAAACTATGTTATTAATATATGTTTGAAAAAAAATAGATTAATATTTTTTATTAATTTAAAAACTACTAGTATTATATTATGTTTGATGGTAAGATAAATTAAAAACTGGTAAAACAATATGATAAATCCATTATGTTTACTTTTTATTTAAAAACTATGATATTGTATTATAAATAATTGTGTAAGTATAATTAAATATATCATAAATGAAAGCATGATCATTTTATTAATTCAAGAAAAATATGTGCTTAATATTTACAATTCTAACTTAATAATATAATTTACTTTTATATTATTAAGCTTATATTTAAGTTAAATTCTACTGTTCTTTTAAATCTAAACAATTTAAAGTTTAATAAGTAAAATATTAACATGATAAACAAAAATATATATTATTAAATACACTCGGTTAAGCAATAAATGTAAATAACCACTAACAACATAATGGCATACGCCCTATGCGTCCATCAAATAAAAATTGACTTCTCAAAATAATAGTTATTGTGCTGCTATTGTAAAACAAAATTATTACAAAACGGAACGTACTCATACTATACCCACTATTACATATATAAACACGCCTATTACCGGACCTTCATTACAACATTTCAACCATAATCATAGAAATAATACTATACATACCGTCACCCGCTTTTCTTAAAGCACATATAGCTGTGTGTAGCTTCGATTTCATCGCCCCCTCGCCGACAACCCCGGGGAACAATAACGCGCCAACAATTACTATCACTTGTTGTTACTTGTCAGGGGAATTCGAAAATTCAAAACCACACAAGTTTAGTTAATGTATTAACGCAGGGTGCGGTAATCCACAGAAAATTGCAAGGCGACGGCGGACGCGTCAAACGCAGGTCCACAAATAATTATATTATTATGTAGGTACCTAGTACTATTATTAATCCAACAAGAAAATAGTATTATTATTTGAACCACTATATTATATCAACCGAGTTCATGGTGCACTAAATAATGCACCTACTGCGAAAGGCCCCCATTCAAACCAACGATGTCAAAGTACGCCATAGCAGCCATACATGACAATCATTACAATTTTAAAATCACAGTGTTTATTTTTACTCGTACCTATGTATTATAATATGCAAGTAATAATATGTGTATAACACAACTTTTAATCAAAAACGTACTGAAATTCGTACCAAATGCATTCGCATTTCATTCGAAGTGAATACGTTAAGTACTACTACACTTGTGCACGACATTGTGGTTCGTTTAATCAAGTCCAGTTGCTTAAATAATAATATTATGCATACAACATTACTATAATATTATACTGTCGTTTTTTGTTGATTTACCGATAATTTAATACTTAAAAGTCTTGTGAATTGAGAAAGAAACAACTATAAGAAGCTTATATAATATTGTTTTTTTTTTTTTTTTTAATCACTGTTATAGAACTTAATAACTGTATACAGATAAAAAAAATAACTATTTATAAATTTTAAAGACATTTACGCGATTATATTTAACACTTAACATCACTTCTTGATAATACCTATTATTTATACGATTTTCGAAAATGAAATACTGTTAATATTTGTATTCTAGTCTTTTATTTAAATTTACAAATACCCACGCATTTGTGTTAAATAAGTTAAATTGCTATTTTTAAATAACCTGTTTCTCCAACAAAGTGAACTCGAAGAAGTAACCTGAATACAAAATTATTATCTTCTACACTATGAAATAAAAACAATTGTATCGATTTTTAAAATGTTGAACTAACTTTTATAATTGGACGTGTTTTTGAAAACGGCAAGTTTATCATATAATATCATTCTTTTAAAATTATCGATGTGTTGGCATTTTTAGGAAGATGGGAGGTCAGACAAATTTAATGAATCGGAATAAGCAAACACGATATTAAGTACTTCTCAAACTATATAAACTTAAAACGAAAAAATTCTCATAAGCATATAAATATTATAGAAGTTTAAATTAAAAGTTTTCATACTGTGATGTTTGATATGACGTCCATACATTTTATATACATTACATTAAATACTCATTTACAACGTTCAACATGACATTGAAGTTATTTTATACGTACTGGGAATATTCGTATGTAAAATACACGATTGATATTGCAAAGCAACAAAAATAAATCAATAAGAGACCAGAGGTCTTTAAGCGTATGTATAATAATCAATAAATAATGTAAAATATATACATGAATAAATTGACATGCTTGGAGTTATATATTCAATAAGGTTGTCCGTTTCTTAGTCTCATACCGTATGACAGGGTCCTGAATTGATCTGCTCTTGGTCCCGAAATATTTGGAACGTCTCTGATAGAGCTAGTCCCTAGAAAATTACGAATAATATTGTTCCAATTAGAAAGATTAATTTTAGTGTTGTCTTATGCATTGTGCGCAAAACTAAGCAAACTCAATATAATAAAAGCGGGCAAGTGGGTACCGTTCTGCTATACATTAGGTGCCATATGAATCACGTAAAGAAAACGCGAATCTTAATAACTGGTACAATTTTCAAGTATCTACGACTTATACTTTTTGAATAATATGGAAAACTTAGTGTTGTATTTTTAATCCTTAGTTATTAATACAAAAAATGTTATGATTTTTTAACTTCAAAATTATTATTATTCGTAAAAATTTGAACTATAAACGCTTATAAAAAAAAATTGTGACAAACGATTTTTTAATTTTTATCAACTACAATAAGAACAACTCATAAGGAACCTTGTATTAAATTTTCAAAACTTTTTGGTCATCCAAAAATTTTATCGACACTTCAAAAAAAAATTTCTCAAAAAAATCGAAAATTTCAGTGGTCTATAAATAACCCAAAAAAAATTCAAAAATTTTTGAAATTTAACGGTATATAAATAACACTAACATAAAAATTTAGTAAAATTTTCAAGTATTTACAGTGATTAGTTTTTAAATTACAACTATATAAAAAAATCGATTTGGTCGAAAACTGGTTTTGAGTAAAAATTCCCTTTTTTCCTTAATTTTTTGTTTTGGTTTTTCCCGGCGCTTTTGAAAACTATAGGGAAATTCAAGAAATGACCTCTTCAATGCACCAACTAGATTCATTTTTCTATCGGTAACCACCCCCAATGTTTGAAATTAAAGCATTATTTCGACACGTTCTCGTGAACACAGACACACACATAGTAAAATCAATACATTCATCGCCCAGCTCAGAATCTAATAAGAAAAAAAATCAAAAAATTGGCCTAAATAATTAAATTTAAAGATATATTTAAATATATTTTTTTCATAAATGTTAATATTGGAAATACATTTTCTGATTGATATGAAACATATTCCGCTTAATCGACAGAAATTGAATGTATTTTATGTGTTAATGTATTATTTAATGCAATATTATTTATCAATGCTTTTAACAAAAAAAAAAAAAAAAAAATACAATGAGTTATAGTATATTGTGTGTATTTTTTTTTTATATACATAATATATTATTACCTACTTGTCAAAAAATAGACAGAGCAAACCCAATAACTGCAATACTATCATTTTGTAATTTAATTTTTTTTAACTTGACAATTTTTAGTGCTAGTTTAAAAAAAACACTAATGGATTTAAGAATCTCAAGGAGTAAAACGACTTAATATATTTCCTGCAAAATAAAAGCCAATATAAACTAATATAATACAACACTTACTATAATTCATTGACATTTTATAGTTTAAAAATGCACATGATGGTTTAATACTACATACAATAGAATATAATACCTTATTATTTAATGGTAAAACCTAAAAGGAACTTCGTATATACAAAGACCGGTTGACCTTAATCAGGATTTATTGGACCGTCTTATTTAATATAAGAATGAGTTTTGTACTATATTTTAAGGGACATTTTCTTCGAAGAAGAATTAATAGCCGTTCTTTTTAAATCTTTGTAGGTAAAATATTTCTATTCTTGTATTTTATTTTATAAAATACATCCTTAAAAATATGAAACTATTTTAATAAATTATTCTACAATTATTAAAAAATGTAAAATCAAAAAAATGTTCGTTTATATTTGAATTTTTTTTTTAAATCAAAATAAAATATTAAATTAAATCATTTTTCCTTTTTATCTTAAGTTTAAGGTCTATAGTTAAAAGTATTGCTAGCCTTTCAAAAAAATTTCAATAGTAGTTAAACAGAACCACGCCATACCCTCAATTACACCATATTATTTTGTCTAACAAATAGGTATCTTATTAATAATATTCTTATATTAGATATTATTTTAGAGAGCAAAAAATGTATGAACTACTCTTTTAATGAACTTTTTGATAAAAACATTATTAATTTGTTTGTGCAAAATGTAAAATACACCTTACTTAACAATAAACGTTTTGAAAAAAAACAACTTACAGAGCTAGCTGAATAATACGATAGGGACAAATTATTAAAACCTCAAAAACTAAATATGACAAATAATAATAATAATAAGGCAATAAATTTGGCTGTCGTTAACTTGGACCTTGATACGTTGAAATTATCAATAATTTAAATACTAAAAATTTTACACTACACTTCAAATATTTGATTTGTTTTTGATTTTTATTCACTTAAATTATCTCCCTCCCTCCTTGAACTTCAAGTAATCAAGATTTTACTATAGGTATTATAAAAAAAAAAAAAAATTTAAGTAAAGAAAGGTATGTTTATGGTATTTTTTTTCAGCGTTTGTAATGAACTATCTACCAAGAAATATTTAAATAATAACTATCAAATACCTATTACTACTTATAATTGATCACTATTAATGTTTAATAAATATTCATTATTATAATTTTAAGTGTTCAAAGTTCAACACCCATGTAGTTGTCTTAACCGTTTTTTTTCAGACTTATGTTAAAAATAAATGTATTAAAAATCAGTTAAAAAATAACAATTATTTCATTAAGTCAAGCAATTTTTTGTGGTTTGGTGTTAATTATTAATAACTAATTATAATTAAATAAATATATGTAAATGGATTTATTTGTAGTCATGGTCAAGAAATGTAAAACCTTTAACTTGTGCAATTGTAAGGAAAAAAAATGTTTGTGCAATTAAAAATGTTATTATACCTTACTATGATTTACAAGTAGATAAAACATGAAAAATAGTTATTTCAATTCATAAAATACATATTATTTTCAAATATGTATTTAAATTAAATAAATCATTTTTATGCTCAAATATTTGTTTATTTTATTCAATAATAATATAAATGTTAAAAAATAAAGTAAAATAAATAATTACCTTGAGGTTATTATTTATTATTTATGTCTATATTTATTAGTAAAAACGAATTTTTAAAAACATCGTTAAATATCTATAAATATTTTCTAATTTTTATTTTATAATAGATTCGGATACATGTTTTATTTAAATTTAATATTATTATGTTTGAAATACGTTTGGACGTGTTTTCTTGTACAAATATATACATTATATTATCTTCAATCATAAATTTATATTACAAGCAAATGAAATCTGAATAAAAATAAATTTTAATGATTTGAAGTTTAACTAATTAACTAATTACTAGTTGGTATAACGAGTCACTGTTACAGTAACTAATTAAAACAACAAAAATCAACGTTCCATTTTAATTTCAAAAAAATATTTTGTTATAATAGGAAAATATACTCACAATATGTTAATTTTTAGTTGATTATTTAAATTATAAATTTGATAATCTTATAAACATATTTCTATGTATATCCATTCAAATTTCAACTAAATAGTATGCGATTTACAATAATATTATAAATAGGTACAACGATTTCTGTTAGAGCTATATATTTTCTACCTCTACCGTCAATATTAACATGATATGATATTAATATGATTGACTAAAACTAAAAAATTATTAATTTTTAACAACGAATAACGATAATTGTTCTTTGTATTTCAGTAATTTAAAAAACATAAATTGTTTTATTGATGAATTACTATATTTACTCCGAAAATAATGTGTTGATCGAATAACTCTCAAACTATAAATAATGCACTATCCCACGCTTGTATTTTATGTAATATTATGAGAATAAATGTTATTTATTGTACATGGCTAAAGGTTAGACAGACAAAAATATAATACGTATTAAGTATTAAACGTATAATACAAATTACCTATTTCTCATCGACAGCGTTATTTATATTTATTTATTTTTTCCATAGCAACGATTAATACTCGTCAGTGAGATAAAATATACTTGATCAATTCCATGACATGGTTAAAAAATAAAATAAAAAAACTGACACGACCACTTCACAAACAAAGCATCTAGCTCTATTATTATATTGATATTATAATTTAAAATTTACGGTATAGGTATCTTAAATATATATATATAATATACAATACGAAACACCTATACGATTTATTAAAATAAAATGGTACTAAAATATTGCTTAACACAATAATTAGGATAGATTGGTTCCGGTTTTCAGATTTTCTATTCCATTAGTTCTTAAAGATCGTCTTTAAGAGTACCATTGTACATTGATTTCAATGTAGTTTTTATCGACACAGATTCCCATTTTTACATTAAATAAACAGAATCTGTCCAAAATGAAAATATTACTGTTTCTTAATAAAAACTGCATTTGAACAAATCGAAAACGGCCAGCTATTATTTCTTGGTTTTGAAAACACTTAATGGTTAATGGTTCATTTTTATATCTATTGGTGAATAATGATAATATTGAATAAAACACTATAACTTATTACAAATAAATAATTTTAATATGATCATTTTATAAATTAAAATTTAAAATATAATTATATATTTTATATAGGTACAATAGGTACATATTTATATTTGGAAAATGTATAAGTATTATTAATAATTTATACATTTATGTTAATTTTTTCTTATTTTTAAAAGTTTTAATTTTAAGGCAAGTCCATGTAACATTATATACATATAATCAATGTATGTCATAAATCATAATAAAAATAATTTTAATATATTTAATATTCTTTTGTAATATGTACAAATAAATCGAGAACAGTTGGCATCACTTTTGGAATCTGCTTAAGATGGATAATGTCGATAATGTTGATTCATTTTTTCCAAAAAATTAAACAAAGTAATTGAAGGAACCAGGTTAGGTAGGTATTTTAATCTTAAAAATAATTCATATTTTATTAAAATGTAATATTATTACATTTTAAATTATTGTTTATTATTTCCAAATAACTTAATTTAATAAGTTTAATTATTTTTTCCAAATTTAGAACAATTAATTTAGAATTAATGACATGAATATGAATATGTGTATAAATTAAGATACATAATATATATTGAATCATATGTATTATTTTTTAGTTTATAGCCCCCATAAATTTTATCACTAAAATCCGTACATTATTAGGTATTATTTTGCTTACACCTGTAGCTGCTTATATAATAGTGTAATATTACACACAGAACCTGTACTGTGAATTTATAATAAATAAATGCATTAATCAATTAACATTATATTTTACAAAAAAAAAAAAAAAATACTCGAAAACACCAAAATCTACACCATATATAGTACAAGTATATACTTATATAATGTAGCTAAATACTTCTCAAAGTTCAAAGCAACTATCTAAAATTTCCACATCCCATTGTTTTTTTTAACCCTTTCTTAATAAATGTTAATTGTTGATAGTGAAAATAATGTATTTTGTTCTTGTTATATAATTAAAATAAGAAAAACAAATTCATGAACAAAAAAAATAAACAGCATTTTTACTAAATGGCAATAGAAAATAATAACTACCTAGAGTATAGAAATAATTAATTAAAAATAAATTCTATGTCTAATAGATACATGTTAAAAAAACGAATTTCTAATTTCTAATTATTATAATAATATAATAATAAAATAGAACTCATAAGAGTTAAATAATTATTATTGTCTTATAAACATAATTTGTAATTCTTAGTTATTATAAAAATTATACTGGAAAATATTATGTTCATATAAAAAAGTGCCACCTGAGGCGAAAGCCGTCTTTACTCCAGGTTTTTATTATAATACGTCGTTCCTTATCGTCATAATAACGTTATGGCCACTAAACATATTTTTTTTCCATTCTCGTTTTGTACTCTTCAGCTATTTATTATCGTAGGATTTAAGCGCGGTAGAGTGGACGAGTAAGAAAAGGACGAGAAAGATTTCAGTGGCAACACGGTTTATCGGGTGGTAGTAGCTGATTAATAAAACGAGGAAATAATAACGGTGAAAATTAAACCGGCGAAAGAGCTAATAATAATAATAAAATAACGGCGTGAACCCGGGAGTAGCGGCGTTGACGTCGACGACGATGGCGGCGGCGACGATGACGATGACGACGTATTAGCAATCCAACGGGCGCTCGCGCTACGATGATTGATGGTGTACTGTGGCAGTATGGTCGTACATCGCGGGGCTTATACCCGACGTCCAAATAAAAGCTGCCCATTGATTAAATATTTCATAAAACTCGGCGAGGCGCGGCGGCCTCTTCCGACTGTACACCCAAGTGCGTACCGCGTCGAAACAGTTGAAGAAGAAATTCCATTACACGAAGTGATTATCGCGGTGTTCTCGCGCAGTGGCGGTTAAACATCCCGTATATATAACGCTTATGTCATACAAGAGAGAGATTGGAAAATGTCTCTCCCCTTCCCCATACAATTTTACACCTCACGTGCGACAACGTAATAATAAAATATTGTCAATGTGTGAAACGTTAGTTGTATGTGTATGTGTGTGCGTAACCAATAACTCAGTGCAGTTTTCTTGTCGGTTGCGAATGATCCGTAAATCATATGCACACACGGTTTCCCAACCGTCTTCGACCACCGACAATTCGTTTGAACGATGTAGTTTTCCGGCCCATTTGCAGTAATATTATATTGCATTTTACAATTTTACATACGATTCTACATGACACTATAGATATATATGTTGCACATACACACGAGTTCATCGTTTTATCACTAAAAAATTGTTCTCTCGGCAAATGTGTGTGTGTGTGTGTGTTTGAGAATACTTTTTTATATACATATTATTATTTTGAAGTCAATAAATGCATTATTTTAAAAAAAATAGATCAAACCTATCAAATTAAAAAAATAATAATAACCTTAATAACTTATAAAAAAAAAATGATGGTTCTCATTTGCAAAAAAATACGTTTATATCAACACTTCTTACAATGCATAAAAAATCTAAATATATATATATATATGAAAATATAGTGTTTAAGTATCTATACTCGTACATAAAAGGTTCCAATTATTAAAGGAAAACATGAAAAGTGAGAATTCATGATGAATCGTCACGTATAAAGTACTTGAAGATATAATTGCTTTAACAAGTAACAACTATATCATAAATAAGCTGCTTGCTATACAAATATATGGTTATCCTTTACACGGGACCTTAAATATTCTCACATAACTGAAGTCGGTTATACATTTTTATTTAGTTTTAAAAGTGGATTACCTCTTTTCAACAAAATGCATAACGGTACAAATAATTCAAAAAACGATTTCTTTTTGGACAGACATCACTGTTATAACTATCATACAGACTGCAAAGACAAGGGGATCTGAAAGATCAAACGATTTGACGGCAACATTTTTTTTATGGTTCTTAAAAATATTATCTCCTATATTTCAAACGAACGGCTATGTTAAGATGATAGATGCTTTTTTAATAAAAATAAATAGGTAGCTTTTTTAATAATATTTTAATATGTTAGGTTATCCTAAGCTAACACCCGTCACTCTTGTATACAACGTAATTTTTTTTTATCAGATACTATATATCTCAGGTTTTAAAATTGAGGGGTCGATGTTATTTTTGTGTTTATTTTTATTATCTTTTTAATATTATTGTATTCAGCGTTATATTCTGTTCAAATAGCTTCCTAAAATAGAACACATTTGTTGTATATATAATATATATATACGGCTACGCTTTACCAATTTTTTTTTTTTTTTGTACGTGTTTCTCATTCTGATTTGACATTATTTAATACTCCATGTATTCACCTTTGAATTTCAAAAATAAATACTATACAATTTACCATTTTTGTAAAAATATTTCATATATATTTTTTTTTTATTAATTTTACTCAACGTTCTAAAAGATTTAATGTTTAAGCTACACGAATAATTTGAATATTACGACCAACTATAGTTTTTCTCAAGTTCGTCGAAAACTCCCAGTCTAAAATATATATATTTTTTTTTAACCAATTTACATATGGAAATTCAAAATTGAAACTTCCGTGTTCTTTATAAGCAAACTACATTCGCACTTTAAATGAAAATGAACGTCACTGCTGCAAAACTCATTTATGTCCTCTTCTATACTTCCCAATCCAATTTCTTCTTAAAAATAAAAAAACAGAGCTTTGCTGCACTTTTTTCTTAAGTTTTTGTTTAAGTACAATATTTATGTTTTAGTTAACCCTGTTAAGAAATCTTATCAAATATCAACAATTTTTAAACAAATTTAATATATAAATGTACGGTATGTTACTTGTACCTATACGTAAATACTAAAATACAATAATAATACTAATTGAGATACACTAACCATAAAAACGATATCAAACCTAGAAAGAAACTATAACTTATCAAAATCCAATATTTATGATAAATATTCAAAAATAATAAGGCACAACAGTAATTGATAACTCAATAAAACATTAATCGTTTCATCATTTAATTATAAAATTAAAATAGTCAAGTAGGTATAGTATAATAATTTAAATTGTTTTATTTGTACTTGATAAAAAATACTTTGACAATTTTACACAATAAGTTTCTTTAGATTTAAATGTAAAAAAAAGTTATGCATATTATTTTTAATGGAATTGGTAAGATGATAATCATTAATTTAATATATTAATAAATAACAACGCATTTGTTAACAACAATTACCTAATTACTAATATACGTAAAACAAAAATATTATTTATTGGATAAAAAATATTTAAAAATAAAGAATTTGTATAGAATTTAAAAACAATGACATATTTACATCCATTTATACAAGATTTATCTTGATTTATAATTATGATGAAATTTCAAAAAGGTAATCAAAGTAATCTGTAGTTTAAAAAAAAAATGCCATACATCAAAAAAACATTATTGACAGATCATAAAACTCATTATATTATTTTCTTCACGTTCTTAATATTAGAATGATGGAAAAATGTCTGAAATCGAAAAATTATCATTCTGACCACGAAAAAGGAAAATTCCTTTTTTAAAAAGTATTAGCCTAACCGTTTTCAAATATTACGTGAGAATTTACACCATAATATATTACTAATAATTAATAAATAAGGAATGTTAAATATATTTTTGAACTTGACTTTCAAACAATTAAAATGTTCACATTAAAAATTAAAAACGATCTAACTTATACTTATTAACAATTTTGTTATTGAAGATATCCTAAATATTTTAATTGATTATATATATATGTTTTTTTATGTAAAACAATTCTAAACTTAAGAAGTTTTAATGCTAATATTATTTTTATATAATATTTAGTCTCAATATTGTGATGATTTGGTAGTATTAAATTTTTTAATTAGGTACATTTCATACAATTGTTTTCTATAAGAGAAAAGAACAGTTTATAATATTTTTCATAAGGTCTAAAATATTTTAAACATTATAACTTAAAAAGATAAAAATTAAAATAAATTAATGGATGAGAATATAATGAGCATTATTTTATTATTTCTACAAAATAATATTCATCTTAGATTAATAAATTTGTACAAATGATTTATAATATAATAAACAATAATTATTAAACTTTTACGACTGTCAATATTAAAAAATAATAACTAATAAATTTCATTGTATTTTAATTAATACATTTTAGTTTTTCAATTTGTATATCAAACTTTCCGAAAACTTCTTAGATAATAATACATTTTTATTATTTTATTCTTTCCTCCTGTAAAGCGTTTATTTGTTTTATATTATTCATATTTAAGTAACATTTAATATACAAATCAAATAAATTACGATGACTGATTGATTTTTTTTGCTATTCTAATGTTGAACAGTTTTTCATTATTTTTGATAATACAATAAAAATATTTGTTAATGATTAGAATTTAACAGTGATGAAGACAAAGAAACATAATTTTAGTGCAGCTTGAAATACTGAACTTGAGATCCTACATATTATTTTGTTGGACGTAATCTGAAAATTTATGACAGCGTCCTAAAACGATTTCCTTTTTTTCAACTTCTATACCATTCATTGAATTTCTCGGACGATTTCTTTGAAAGAATCGTTTTAAACCAAAAAGTCATTATCAGGGCTCGTAAGTTCATGCACTAAAAAATTCATAAATAAGCATGCATTCATGCCCTAAAAATTAGCAAAATATGCATTAAAATATGCACTAAAAAGTTTGAAAATATGCATTTATAAGCCCTAAAATTTTTAAATTATGCACTAAAAATATGCATTATGTAAAAAAACCATGGGCAAATTTTAAAATAATAAGAATATATCYATTAATTTAAAAGTGTTTTRTTAATTTTAATTTTTATACATTTATTAACCAAAATTAGTAAAATAAAAAAAAATGAATACTTGTGAAGTTCATAATATGGCTTTGTTATCTAATTTTTGAACACCATTATTCTGCACCTACAATGAAAATATTTGGAATTTAATATTAGGTATTTTATTTTGAGATATATTAGTATAATATTTACAAAAATTATACTTACTTAAGAAATTACACTGTATTATTAGCGTTTTTTTGATGTTTTCCAACTTAAAAGATCGGCGATTGTCTACTAATAAGTTTTTGAGCATAGAAAAAGATCTTTCTACGTCTGCTGAAGTAAGGGGTGCATATTTGAAGTACAATAAATCGTTTGCCGTCATATCATCAGGTAGATCTAAATTTGCAATATTGTCTTCTTCGCCACTCAAAACTTTGGAAATTTTACGAATTATGTTGTACCCGATATTTTTGTCCAAAACATATTTTAGTTTTTTTTTAATTTCAATTCCGTGATGTCCTTCTAATTTTGTAAATGTGTCTTGGATTTCTTCGACTATTTTAAGTCCTTCACTTAATAGAATGCTTTGTTCTTGTAGACGCGTGATCGCTATTGGTAGGCAATCAAAGTTTGATTTGATATAAATCAAGTTAGCCTGTAGTTGTTGGAGTTTGAAAACATTTTTCGATTTTTTTATAGCCACAGCATCGCTTTCGTCAAATGATTCAACTATACGTTTTATAGTTTCAAAATGTGTGCAGTAGTACGACGCAGCAGTTAACCATGTACCCCAGCGAGTGATAACAGGTGATGGGGGTAATGGTAAGTCAGGTGCTTCATTTCTAAAGTATTGTATTCGATATGGACATTTTCGAAATACTTGCTTAACGTTGGCCACTAAATCGTCTACATTTCCAAACTATGAACGAATTTCTTCGGCCACACGATGTAGACCATGTGCCATACAAGTGAGATGAATCATTTTCGTGTAAAAAGATTGTAAAGTACGAGCGGCCTTTGTCATATATGGTGCGGCGTCAGTCACAAACAACAAGACA